>CABEEJ010005443.1:29462-50157 GCA_901482245.1 Timema douglasi | reverse complement strand
CCATTAAAGCAGGTACACAACAATTAAAAGATTATTTAGGACTGCAAAACTATTAACTATATTAATAAAAAGTTAATTTTAATGCCATATTAGTCTCTTATGCTCTACTCACCAGAGACATAGCAGTGTCTTAGGCCCTATCCACCAGAGCTTAAGACAATGCATTATATTATTTGCTTTAGGCTATTAAATTATTGAGTATCAAAAGTGGTAGTCCTCTGAGTATTAAAACAAAATAAGGCCACGAAGAAAATGTTTGTCTTTCCATGTTAAAGTTATCTACTAAAGATATTTATTTCATTTAAATGTATACACATAGACACAAAACAGTTTTATAAGGGGCTATTTATAATATAACTATAATCGTTTCGTGCTCTCAACTTTGTCCAATGAGGTCACCTAAATTAATACTTCACCCGCACTACTTTATTTTATAAAACAAAGGGCATTTAACAATGTAGCTTTATACATAAATATAAGACATATTAGAGCTAAACTGCTTTTGTATACTTCAAATGATCTAGAAATAATAAAATAATGCTCTCATTAAACCCAGTGGCAAAATATTTAATATCTTCTAGGCCTTCTACATAAATTTATTTGGTATGGTAAACAAAGGAAAATACTTGTTCAAAGTAGTGTGTATAGTTAAGTTCTATGAAAGAAGGGGTTGAACACGGTATACAAACAATAACATTCTGGGGCAATCGATATTGAATAAGGATGCATTTTTTGTGTCATATTTACACATATCTGACATACTAGATATATACTCCTTTGACCTTTAAAGGTAACAAGCTTACTTTGGTTGATTCCACTATTATGTAGCTTATAAAATATTGTAATCCTAATCAGTCAAGGTAAGACTACCACTTTTCAGTGTAAGCAGTGTGTAAATAAATTTAATATCTATAATTGTTTACAAAATAGATACAGTTTTTATAGTTAAATAAATTTAATATCTATAATTGTTTACAAAATAGATACAGATTTTATAGTTACAATATTTGTCTACCGGAGAAAAATTTCTCCACAAGATTTAGGACATAATCTTGAATTTCATGACATAGTAAATAGCGTTTAAAAAAATAAAACAAGCATAGCAATAGCATAGCATAAAATAAAATATTCATGACAATGTAAATAAAACATAATAAAAACTGATTTAGCACATCTTTCAATTCATGTTACTGTTGTTAGCATCCAATAAAAATATATATATCTATAAATAAAGTAAAATAAAATATGCACAGCAATGTAAATAAACCCAACAAACACAACCACATTATTAAGCTGTATATGCTTAAAAGAGCTACAAATGAACACTAATTTGTTGGTCTCTTTTCACATATTTTTACATCCAACAAAAATGAAAGAGATACAATATTTGTGTAATTTTTACGGTAAAAAAAAAAACACTTCCAGGTAAACCAGGAGAGTATTATTAGAGTTTATATAAAAGTATGTATTAAATTCATCTACTTTTGCTTACATTTTTAGGTTTGTTTTCAAATTAACAATTAGTTAATTTTCAGTGCAAATTAAAATTATTTATCTGTCTAAAAATGGTTTGACACAATCTACTCAAGCAGAGGCAATATCTCTAATATTAAATGTAATAATAAGCCATATTTAAATGCAATATATTCACCCTAAATTGCCTTACATTGGCAATTTTAAATTTTAAAAAAAATTCATAATTTGAATGTGATGAACTTATACTTTTATGTAGTTATATACATTTTAATATTTTCTCTAATTTCCTTGAAACTCTTGAAATATAATTTTAACATTTTCAAAAACCTGAAACAAAAATAATCATGCAATCATTTCACTTGATGCGATACCTTTTAATGTTTAGAAAAACTATTAAACAATTTATATATATGTACACTTTCACAGGGTGTGGTGAAAAAAGAAAGAAAAGAAGACATAACAAAATACTAAGAGTTACATTAAAATTAAGTAAACCAGTTAGGCTCACAGAATTTTAGAATTTCATGAACATTTTGTCTGATTTCTTGATCACAGTTTTTTTTTCAGGCACTATGTTTTACTACCTGTTCGGGTTGTACACCTATGTACTAATTACACTAATATGTTAGGGATTAGGAAGTTTAAATTAAAGGAAGTGCATCCAAATTTGTATGGTCAGAGATTGGAAAACCATTTAGGAAAAACCACCCTCAGTGCTCCAGACCAGGATCAAACCCCGATATTCCTGTCTTTGGAAGTTTGGTCTAACACAAGAGTAGCCCATGAGACCATGCGGCCACTGAAGTGGGTTCACAAGTTATTGTTTATTAATCATTTGTTGTCTACTTTCTGTTTCACAGTTAATTTTGATTAATCCCTCCGCAGTATAGTGTAGAAGAATACGCTTGGAGTGTGAACATTATTTCAGAAGCGGTGGTACAGGGTGTAATGATGGACCATTCTCTGCAGCTGCGACTAATGGTTTTAACATTATTTTAAAAGCTATGGTACATGAAATAATGAATGACCATCCTTGGCAGCTGTGACTAATAATTTTGTGGAAAAATTTAAGAAACCAGCACCACTTAATAAAACTATTGAATTGAGTGGAAATGTTCAGAATGACTGGTTGAGTGACAAATCATAATTGATTATGATCTGGAAGACCACAAAGCACTGGAACAAACGAAATTGTTGGTTGTGCTTTGGAAAAAGTTCTCCAATATCCAAAAGAAAGTATACAGTGTATGTTGAAAGAATTATAAATAGAAAGTACCAGTGTCTGACGTATGGGGAAGGATAGTTGCACTTACTCTTATCAAATACAGGTGCTTCATGAGTTGATGCCTCTGGATTTACATGCTTGCTTGTGGATGTGTGTTGGCGAATCTCTATGAGAGCCCACATTACATTGACAATTGGTGGGGGGTCTGATGAATGTCATGTTTAGTACTAGCAGTGGGAGACCACCCCTTAAAAATTAGAAAAAAAACTATAATTGCAGTGTAAGAGACTTAAAATAGACTAAGTTGCCAAATGCTCGATGAGGTCAAATATTTGATGCTCACATGTGTTCGCACCAAAAATATTGATTTTTTTTAACGCCTACCAACCAAAAAGGCCATTGAAACCAGAAGAAAATTAAAGGAGTAGGTGTAAGTAAACACACTTTTTACAACCATAAAGAATATAAAACATATAATTTTTCTCTCAAAATTTAAGAATAAGAAGGATGTAAAATTACCTCAACAGCCACAAAAAAATAAAATAAAGAAATAAAGAATCCTTTAGCTTAATATAGCTGGATTATTATCATTTATGACCAGTGCTTTTCTTCCCACTTAGATTTAAATTTTTTAAAGTGTGTCAATTTAACTATTTTTAATTCCAAAACTTCCAAAAAATATCTAGTATATTATTGCAGTATATCATATACAGTAGTGAAATAAACTTAGCATGTGTATGTGTATATATATTCGTGTGTATGCATGCATGCGTGTGTATGTATATATACACATATTCATGCATAGTGTATCAATTGGTGTTTTAGGCTAAGTTGTATTTTTTTATGGTCTTTGATGTTTATTACAAAATAAAAATCATAATAAAAATTTTCTTGGGTGATTTTTATTTCATCAAATAAAATGCTATTTTATGAGACATTAAAGTATAATAAAATAACTATTAATAATTATTGTTATTTTTCAACTTTGACAGAATAAAAGTTATGTCAAATACCAAAGTTTGTTATATTTCTGAAAAATAAGGAAAAACTGGAAAATACAATTACTATTCTCAACAATCAATCAATATATCATCAAATCCAGACAAGCCCCCAAACTCAACCTTAGATAATTCCTCTCCTTCCTACCAGCACACTTATTATTAGATTCAATATAACATTATTCATAGTGCTGCTATCTATTCAATGATTACATTCAATATAACATTATTCATAGTGCTGATATCTATACAGTGATGTCATAACTGAAAAACAGTCAGCTGTGGACAGTCAACCTTACAGATCAACCAAAAGCATCAGTCTACTCTCCTGACCTGATGAAGCTGTATGTGACAGTGAAAACTTGTCCTTAAAATTGTTTATGTGTTTTTTAGTGTTATATCTAAACAATTTCTACTCCAGTATCACCTAGGTAAGTGTGCTGGCTATCCCTCCTAATTTAAACCATGATTTAGCCTAGTGCTCTATACCACATATTCTCAACAATTAAAATAATATATCAAGATTTCTTAAGTTTTTGACAACTAAAGCAGTGATCAACTATTATTTATTTTCTTTGAAGTTTTTCAAAGAGTTTCCACTTCTTTTAAGATTTCGCTGCTAAGTTTTATGCATAGTTTTAACGCTTTCCACCATACCATGTGTAAAACTAAATTCTGGAAAATTCCAACTCTATTCCTCTCTTCAATCGTATATTGGCTTGCCTCATGGTCCTTTTTGTCTGTAATATTTTACTTTCTTTCTGAATTATTATTGTACAGTGTTTCTAAACTGTCTTTTAGCCTATACATTTCCAAGCCATTAGGCAATACTTCATTTTATTACTTTCTATCTCACTAATTCTTTTACTACACTTTTCAGCTTATCTTTTATTCTGTCACTCTAGCTGAATTTATCTCCTCCTTTTTCAATCTCTTTTGTTCCTCTAGGTGTATTGTGTAGTGCTTATGTACATTCTGTTGAAGTTGTAAGGTAGCAACTTATTGGCTCAGCCCGCGCGGTATGCTATACCTCCACACATGACTGCAGAAGAGTTTGCCTAGCTATGCCCAAGGCCAGATTTAGAGAAAGCCTTAAGTTGTTAAATTATTTCTTGACTGTTTGGAAGGAGTGATGGAAGAGGGGATATGTCTTTTTGCGATGTCCAAATGGTTCTATCTACTAAATTAATTTTATTTTTTTGTTCCCTTCCTGATAAAATCAATTATTCGTTACATACTTAATTAATTAATTATGTTTTGTCTCATTAATATATGGGCTTTTTTTTAACTGTTGAAGATTTAACAGCGCCAAACATTATTTTGGCAGCAGTGCTACCCACAAGTATTGGTTTTACATGGTCTTCCTCTTTTCAGAATATTTATTACTGTGAATAGCTAATTATGACTGTATTCATGATTAATTAATAATTATTATATTCCACACATGTAGTTCAAATAACAAATTAAATCTAAAATATTTTTACTTTATTTATAAGATGCTGAGTTAAAAAAACATATAATTTAAGGGTCCCAATACTGATTTAAAATATTTTATATTCTTTCCGAGTTGACAAAAAAAAAATTGATTAAATCTTATCCATTGGACCTATTTTAGTTATAAAAGTGAATTTATTGGTTTCTTCAAAGTTGTTATGACTGTCTATATAACTTTGTGGTACCATAGTTCAATTACATACTTTATTTAATATTATCAAAATGGCTACAGTATAACTATTAGTAAAGTGTCTTGATAAATACTTTGATTGAGAAAATTGTAGTTTATTAAGATTAACATTGATTATCATTTTCTAATAAATTAAATGTATAATGTGAACTTTTTTTTTTGTCAAATCTCTTTTTTTACTAAATCAATTCTGTAAATTCAAACCATAATACTGGTTATGTCATCTGCAAGTATTAATATAATATCAGAGTGTGGAGGTTTAAATGAATACAAATCGGGGAGAAATTTTGTTTTTGGTTTATGAGCTTAAAAACACTTTAAATGATATTTATACTTTTTTAAATCTTGGAATGTAAATATCTTTAAGTACAAAATATTGTAGTTCCGTTAGGATGTCTGCTAAGGGAGGATCTAGCAGACATACAGTCAGGGTTTGAGTCTCCGTTAAAGATACGGCCAGAATGTTGAAAGCGGCTTCGAGCTTAAAAGTATTCTACACCAAGTTAATTCCCCATGACTTGTCTGGCACATGCTGTTCATAGTGTTGCAGAAGATATTAGATAATGTTTTAAAAATGTTAACGCTATTATTTCCACAGTCAAGAAAGTGTTTTTGAAGGCTCCATCACGAATCTTCTCATTCAAGGCCGCCCTGCCCAACACACCTTTTCCACCACAACCAGTGTTAACGCGTTGGGGTACATGGCTTCATGCTGCGTTGTATTATGCAGGTTACTTGTGTGACATTCAAAAGGTATTATACAATACACTATCTTTAGGTGCGTTTCCAAATTAAAATTGCAGTGAGTGTTTACCACTAGTTTTATTGATTCCACCTATCCGTCCACTTTATTGGGGGAAAAAAATGGTTATATTTGTAGAACACAATATATTGAAAGAATGGTGAGTTTTGCTATATCAACCGTTTTGCTTGTAGGTAGTCCAAACATTTGACAAGGAACAAGCTGTCACCATTGTCGTCAGTGCGGATCTGGCATACGTAAAAAAAGCAATTTTGGAAATCTTCCCGGAGCAATCACAGTTTTAGAGGCGAGGGATTTGCCTCTTGTGAAAGCTGTGAAGATAATGCGGGGAATAGAAGAAAACCTGAATCAGGCTTCTGGCTCAGTTGCACAGCCATCGTCGACAAATTTAACAGAGTATTGCAGTGAAACCCTGGGTGTGAAGTGATGGCAAGTATTGCGGACATCTTAGAAGGACCAACTACATCACTCCCAGAAGTCAAGCTAAGCCCAGCTGAAATAGCTTGTCTGAAATTTTGCCCAATGACTCCGTGTGAAGTCGAGAGAAGTTTCTCACAGTATAAAAACATTTTGTCAGACAACAGAACAAAATTTACACCTGAAAATCTTGATAAGAATTTGATAATTAACTCTAATAGTAATTAATGTGTTTATGGAAAGTGTATGCTGGATTTTAAGAGTGAATAATAAACATGTTGAGTGTTTTGGTGCCTTTTTTTTGCATTACTATGCCTATTTTTCCTTTTTAGTGCCTATTTATTGCCTTTTTTTATATTTCAGTGCCTATAAATCCGCCTCCTAATTATTATAGTTTAAAAACAATTTAATACCAACAATTTTTAGTTATTCTCTTGTCGGTTGTGTTTATGTAGTTTATGAGTATTTTAAATTGAGTTCTAATAATTACAAAACTAAAACAAGTAGACTACACGTAGCTATGAAGAATATTAGTAGTAGCATAAACCATTAATTTTCGTTCATTCTTTAAATAGTTATTTTGGTAGAAATAATGTAAAATCATTGAAGGAAATATATTTTTTATTCCTACTCTTTTTATTGTTTAATGTTTAGACATACAATGTAAATTAAAAAACATATTTTCCAAGTAACTATATCTCAAATCTTGGTTTTATATATTTCTATGTAGGGATTTATTTAGTGGCTCATATATATCTTATTTCATATTTTTATTTAATCAGATACATATTCATTACACTTTAATATGTGTAGGCTTATAATTAGTTACAATATCAATATTTCAAATATAATAATTTATATTTTTGTCTCAAATATTTACAAAACTGTTAAGAAACATTTTCTTTACACATATTGATATTTTTGGTCCTAGATATTAGTTCAAACCCTGCCAAAGTCGATAGATTTTTCTGGAGCATTAGAAATATGTAGCACAACTTCACTCAGAGGGGAAGTGAAGCCGTTGGTCTCAAGTCTATTGTGGCATATAAAATAACCCTGGAAGGTGTGTGAAAATACCTTTCTTGGTAAAATTGGTAGGCCGTCTCAATATCACTCATAGAAATTCTCATATGTTGATATAATCATTTGGTGCATAAAGTGCATGGTAAATACCTCAAATAAATAATATATATATATATACTATTATTTATAAATGACCTTTAGGCTAAGGCTCTCTGACAGTAAAGTAATAACCATAAATAACTTATTTGTTTATTTGTATACTAATTTATCAAAAAATAAATGTTTCTTTGCTTTGCGTCTTATCTATTACAACTATGCTTTGATTGTTGAACAACATAAAACATCGACAATCTTTTTGTATGAACTTGACTGAAACACAATCTCAGCAGCAGAACAAAATGTAAGACACCTAGATGGAGAATGTTTCAAGAATTTATTTTGAGGTACTTAAAGAGCTTCTTGAATTCTTTCATATTCCATCATCCTGGCTGGCCACCCATCAAAGTAGTGCTAAACAGCTCAACAGCTACAGTTAATCAAGATGCATTTTCACCAAAAAAAGCTTTCAGATATCTGTTGTGAACAATGTGTTATGGGCAAGTCCTGATATAAACCAATCTGTGAAATAACATTTCAATTAAATTTTTATTGAAAAGTTTGAGAACTTTCCTGTTCACATTGGGTCCATCTGATCCAATCATCAGAAGTTTGTTAACACGTAGATTTACATCACTGATGCCAGAGAGAATTTTTCCATGAAGAGTTTCTGCATCAGCTTTCCCAATGAAGAATGTATGCAATTGTTTTAAAATGCTTTACCAATGAATGTATGCAAATGTCTTGAAAAAATTTCCCAACATTGCATCAAATGTTTCATTCACCATTCACGCCACTGCAATAAAATGGAGAAAAAACTGCAACACACAGACTTGAAAACCCAATTGAATTTAAATACTTTTTTTTAGCACCACGTCTTGCTACATGTTCGGTTTATATGCTAACTCAGAAACTGTTGCCACATTCTTCAGACTCCTTAAGAGTTTAATAACAGGCGCTAGATTGTCTCAAAAGAAGAATCACCGGGATTTTTTGCAATTAAAACCAACAGCTGTTAAGGCCTGTGACATCTGATATCACGTTACGGCACAAAAAGAGAGAAATAAGAGATTTTGAAAAAAAGAATTTGAGAGACTAGCCTGAGAAAAGAAAGACTGAAATCTAGATAAGAGAACGGCTACTAGGCCGGCATGTTCTCAGTTGACAAGTAAACAAACAAAATATGTGCTTTCTAGACTGGTAAAATCCTGACTAGTAGATGCAAAGACCACTTCTTTCTGAGAAGGTAACCATGTGGGTGGCAGTTTCAAGCCACAGCCTTATCTGTGTCTATTTCATTCACGATGAAAATGGTAACACAACAATTGTACTAGAATATACAGAAAGCAAATCATCAATAAATTTCATGCATATTTACAAACATTTTGTAATATGAGTAATCTATATTTTGAGTAGCAAACGTTTCAGCAGGATGGAGCCAGCACACAAACACACAAACACACAAACACACAAACACACACACACACACACTTGAGAGAGTAACCGTTTCCACATTGGCTTGTGTCAGGAGGGAAGGACATTTATTATTCACCTATAAGTCCAGACTTAATGTTATGTGATGAATTTCTGTGAGGAAATTTAAAAGAAAACTGTTTCATACCTATCCAAGACATCTGCAACAGCTTCGCGAAAGCATTGAATAAATGATCAGTAATGTAACACCCATACAGTGCACTAACAATGTTTCCTGAATAATTGATTACATGGAATTTTTAGTTTGCAATGAAGGAAGACATGTAGAACATGTAATCGTACAATAAAGAGAGCCTAACTGGAATAATATAATTGAGTATTTCAGTTAACTTTTATTTTGCCCCATTGTAACGTTGCTTGACATCAACATTACAAGCATGAAGAAAATACGAGTAAAATAACACTATTTCTACAACACCGAAGAATAAACAATACTGGACTCACCAAAAGTGCCCCGTTTCTCGGTCTGTGTGTCTAAAGTCACGTCAACAAACATCCCTGCCCGCGCACATTGTTTCCGCCCCGAGTGTAAACACATAACTAGAAGAATTAGTGGTGTGGCATTTTGAGCGTGTTGATCTCGCGTTGCTTCATGGGAGCGGTCATGTGATGGACACGTGATATTCTAGACGCCTCTCCAATGACCTATTTGTTCCTTTACCGCCCCTATCCCTCTGTTCCATGTGATTGTTCTTCTATGTTCTTTGGTTTCCCCTATGTTCCCCTCCCCTCAGAGAATAACTGTTTATAAACTGATGTTGTGTGTCTCATAAGTCACTTCTTGAATCATCCGTGTCTTTGACACGTACTCTAGGATGGGATTTTTCCCAAGGTATAAATTCAATTTCGGCCGTACTAGTTAAAATTACTCTTTTGGAAATTTGTTATAGGTTTAATGGTAAATTTTAAGTTAGGTCTAAATTCCTTTTTGGCCAGTACCTACAAAATTTAATTTTTTGACTTTCATCTGTTGTTTTGGGTAGTTTCTTTAATATTGTAGGAAAGACAAATTACGTAGCCCAAAAATGGCGTAATGTTGTTTATTACTTGCTAACAGTATTACTGAGGTTTTTTGCCCTTCCGGCTTGGTAACATGATTAGAAAGAATGAGGGACCTTTTTTTATTGTAAGTTCTATAACTTACATTTTTGAAGGCGAATGCCTGGGTAGTATGGGAAATGTTGATGGCCCATACGGCTAAATATTGTTTGTTAGATTTATTGTGATGACTAAAATGAATCATTGACTTTCTCTTTTTTTGGTTGCCATGAATATTTATGCTTATAAATTGTAATTATAAAGCATACGATACAGTCCGTTTGTAAAATGCGGATGTTTAGCCTGTGACGTATAGGTATGGTTGTTAGTACATTGCGGGTTGCCGCAGAGACCTATTGAGGGGTCGTATGTTACCGTATGTAATCGTGAATGTAATTGTTAGGACAAAGGTTGCTATGGCAACAGTACCACTGTATAGTAATGGGCATAACCCCATTCTTCATTTTTCTATATTTATATATTTTCTTTTTAACTATCTATTGTTACCTATATGCATATATTCATATATATATATATATTTATTGTTAATCTTTTCTAAAATAAATATTGATTTATTTTACTTGCCATCTTTAATTTACTATGACAGGTTAAGAGTCATTCTTTTAACTCAAAAGATCCTCGCCCCTTTCCCTTTGAGTGATAATACAGAATAGCGGGTGATGGTTGGGAAGGCTTCATGACGACAAATTGTTGTATAGGTCAAACTGAAGGCCTATCAATGTTTATGTGGTCCTAACGCTCTTCTGCAATTTAATCATTTGTTGTTTGTTTCTTGCCCCCTTTAGTTTTTGTATATGTGCCCCTGCCCTTGTCCATTAGAGGAGAAGGGGGGCGGTACATGTATATGTACCTACCTAATCATGCCATTCCCTTATGGAGTAGGCAAGAAACTGAATATAGCTCAAAAAACAACTTTATACTTAATCCATCCTTACTAACTTTTCCCATCCTTTACCTTCATATATTTGTTTCGCCACTCGATCCATACTCATCCTCTTAATATGTCCAAACCACCTTAAGACACTTCTTTCATATTGACCTATTGGATTCCCTTTCAAACCACATTCCTTCAGCACCTATTCATTCATTACCAACTCTGTCCATACGAGTTTTTCCACATACATTTCTTAAACATATCTCGTTCAAACCTCATTCACCATGCTCGTGTTTTTCCTGACAAACCCATGCTTCACAACTGTATAATAACGTTGGCATCAACACACTTTTATATGTTGCCACCTTTGCCTCTTTTGATATTATATACATACACAATTATGTTTACTTGAAGAGCTAAGAAAGTTTAAATTGTGCTAGTGAGGACAAAACAAGGGATCACCAAAGCTGGTTGTACTTAATTACATGAGCTACTTTCTCTACCACTGTAGAAGCACAATGCTCCAAACTTTTCCCACAGCTTAAGAGTGCTATATGGGGAGAGGATTTAGACGTGTTGCAGACGTTTAGAAATCCCGTTTTATTTAAGAAGTGGTTGGATATTTTTAAATATGGTTTTCAACAAAATGTTGGCGAAAGTTGTCAACAGGTCTACATCAAGTTTAAAAAATTAAATCTTGAATTAAATTATTTTTAAGAATCTCTATGACACTTTTTAAAAAAAAAGTTGTACTTCTAAGATTAAAGTAATAGGCTAGACACATAGATCTTGCATTCCTCTATCAAATAAAGTCATATTTAGACAGGATCACAGCAGTAAATTTTAAGAAAACGCGTGATTGTTTTATTTGGTTCTATTATTAAGCTATCAACAACGTTATTTTCACCTTGAAGTAAATAGCCACCTCGACCCTTCCCTCAGAAGGAAGGGAGGAAAAGGAAAGAGATAATCTTTACCCTCTTTAACGGGCATACCTATTTTAGTTTATTGTTGTTTTCACAAAAGTTAAGTTGAGGTTGATAATAAACAGTAGCTGCTGAATGTGTATTTATTTGTGGCATTGTAAAAACATACAGTTATTTAAAATATTAACATCCATCCAAACAATGTATTGTTGTGTGTGTGTGTGTGTTAGTTATTAGTTTTTATTATTATAATTATTAGTGAAACTACAATATTTTTTATTCAACTAGTCCATTGGTTTTATCACCCTATAATCAATTGTTTTGAATATTGTAATTTTGTGCGTGAAAATAGATAAACCTGTAAGTTAAGAAGATAAGCGAAGAGGTAAAAAAAAAGCAAAATTGCGGCCGTGCTTGCCGTCAGATAAAAAAGTTATACAGAGCTCTGCATGGACTTTATCACTCTATTTTTTTAAATGGATATATTTACTCAAAATTCGTAATATATGTGAAACGAACTCATATACACTAGCAAACGCGAGCACAAATTGCGTTATACTTACGTTAAACATTTTTTGACTCCTGGATTTAAATTTTATGATTTTATTTTTAAAGACTTAAAGTACTCACTAGTATATTTGGACCAAAAATAAAATATCTCTATTGGGTCCACATGGGTCAACACTTTATATTAAAATTTCGATGTCCGGTTAAAATGCTCAACATTTTATTAGGGGTTGTACATCTAATGATTATCGCATTTTTATTAAATTTCTCATTTATAATTTAGATCAATAAAAAAGATAAATATTGACTATTGAGTCCAAATTAATAGAGATAGATCATTGTTGTAAAATATTTTTTTAAGAAGTTAAAGAAAAAAGAACATAAGCTTTTTGAGATACTTCAGTTCTAATTACTTTATGGAATTAGAGAATTATTGCGTTCAAACATATGTAGTGTCTCTGTCCAAATAAATCTCACAAGATTGAAATAATATATATGCCAATATCTTCAAAATTATTGGTTTTATAGAAATATATTTCAAATAAAAGTTTTGTGTTTTTAATAGTAATACAATTCAGGATCTCGGAGGAGAAACATAGTGTTGGAATAATGAAGTTTAAAGTTGGAGAATGCTTTCAGAATAGAAAGGGTGAATATGTAAATTAGCATTAAAAACGATCTCAAATAAATATTTATTTTTTAATCCCAAAATTTCCAAAAAATACCGAATTTGACTATCTTTCTTTATTGGAAACAAATTTCTACACTACTAATTGAATTAAAATTTGAAAAACATGTTAGTTACTGCCTATTTTCATATTTTCATCTTAGACAATCATCAACTGAAGTTTAGTATGGAAAATTCCCTTTAATAATTTGTGTTTCTAATCTTTTATAAAATTTAAAAATAATATCTATAAGGACAAATACACAAAGATAAATATTAATATAAATGTAGATAAGACAATTCTACCAAACTCCATTACTGAAGTCACATAGTTTACTTTAGTTTTTTATTTAGCACCGCATCTTACTACCCGTTCGGGTTATACGCTTTAAGTACTAATTATACTAATGGATTAGGAATTGTGAAGGTTTTTAATCAGAGGAAGTGAACCCGCATTTGCGTGGAGGGAAAGTGGAAAACAATTTAGGAAAAACCACCCCCAGTTCACACGACCGAGATTTGAACCTCGATCTCCCCGTCCTCAGCAGTAGAGCTCAACACGACAAGCGCCTTAGCCAACTACGCCACCGAGGCGGGTTTTACTTTGGTTGAAGTCGATGATGTCATCAGCTGCATCCACAAACTCTGCGACTTCGCTCGTGCTGTCCTCTCTTAATGCTTGTTCCAAAACCGATTTGTATGGCATTGGTATAAAAAGTAGCAGGTCTTTTAGGTCACGTTATTTTACTTCTGTGAGTTTGAGAGGTCCATGATACTTTTATGGAAAATCAACTGAGCTATAATTTAAGAGATCTTCATTGTATCTGGTGCACATTCCTCTTTGTAGCTGTACGTTTATTGTGTGCCGAGTTCGTCACTTATCTTTGGGACCACGCGCAGCACGATTTGCCCGTTCCCCCTCCCCCTTCTTGCCGTGCGCGGTTAGCTGTGCACGGCCTCGTCGCACCTGGCGCGTCGGGTTGCGTGGCTCGGCCCTGACACTCTGGTTTTGGACTCGTGTCCATGCGCGTAAGCCGTTCACGAGCCGTTGGCTCTCGGTTCTGGGCTTGCTTAGAGCGAGTTAGGGATTGCGATGTTATCACGTGCGGGAATGGAGATGGGGTTTCTTTTTATAATAAGTTGTGTACCCAAAACCAACCAAAGGGCAGAATAATTAGAGTCCTGAATAAAGACTTGTGCAACATCTTGAGTGACTTTCTTCGTACAAGCCATTCATAACGACTTGTATCGCGCACCGAGTCTGGTGCGCGAACCCCTAATATCGACACCGGTGAGAACGGGGGCTGACACATTGTCTCCCACAGCGTCGGAAGGGTCCGCGAGAGGTATGGGCACAGTTGGAGCGAAGTTATTGTATAAATGGTGGATTTCAAAACCTGTCTTGGAGTCCTTTGAAAATGTAAAGATCTTTCCATCATTGAATTTTAATCCCAGTAGCTGTATTTTGTAACTTTATCGAGAAGTATGTTAGGCTTTAATCATCTCGCCTGTAACAGAAACTACTTGAAATCTGTTTCTTTGTTTAGTATTTTCAATTAAATGTATGTAATGGTCTTTTGAAAACACCTCACAGTGAAGGATTTTAAGTTTTTTGTGTCTGAAGTCCCTATCACACCCCATAATTAAATGCCCTGACATCAAAAACACATGATGAATATTTTCAAACCGCCCATTATGAATGAGACGCAAGTATCCTAAATTAACATTAAAATTCTTATTTTGACCAGGACAGTTATCACTAAATATAATTACAGATTTGATGTTTACACCGACAAAATGTTCAAAGTAGTAATTGATGAAGCTAGCCATTTCACAATATCCACGTTTTCCTATAGTTTCATCCCACACACACACACATCTCGCATCGGGCTCATCCCCAGGTGGCGGATAGGGGGATGCCCGGCAGATATGTCGGGTACCGAGGAAATTAAATAATCGGGGTGGACCAAAACCCAGCTAGGGGTAGAGACCCCGAATAAAAAACAAATGATGGAGAGTTTAGGTACGAAATTAACGTCTATGGTGCAGAGGAGGGATACCTCAGTACCGGCGTCCAAAGGGAGTGTAATGACGGGCTCCGGGATGTCGTCAGCCAGCGACCGTCACATCGAACAGGTTGACCACTTGGCCTAATTTGCTACAAGTGGAATGAAGTAGGAGCACGACGAGCGCCTAATCAAGAGGCAAACCGTGTGGGAGCGGCACGAACAGCTGATCGCTAAGCTTCCAAAGCACCTAGAGGGTAGGAGAAACGTCAACAGTGAGACGCACTCCCTTGCGCATAGCCATGCTGGATCATTCAGGAGGATACGGCAGCTGGACGAGGAAGCCCTGGAGCCCTTGGCCCCTCGGCATACTTTGGACAGAACTTCTCAGACTTCGACATCGTTGAGCAGGAAGGACTCGGAAATGGCTACACAAAGTATAGCTCTGACGCCAAAGTCAATTATGTCGATGAGGAGCGGCGGGAAACAGAAAGAGCGAACCCCAGTTTCGGCTGAAACAAAGAAGGCAAAAAAAGAAAAGAAACAGCGCGATGACTCGACGGAGTCTCAGTACACAAACGAACTTGTGGAAGACCGAGCTCCTAGCTGGAAGGAAGTGCGAAAAAAAGGTTAGAAAAAATCAACTCGAGAAGCAGCGGGCATCGTTGATAGTATTATCTAACGCAATGGCGATCCGAGCTAATGAAGGCAAATCCTACGCTGACATTCTCTGGAAAGTCAATCAAGTAAGATGTTTCCGAGGAAAAGATCGGAGATAGCATTCATAAGATTCGCAGGACAAACACTGGTCAGCTTCTGATGGTCCTCAACAAGAAGAGTGGTGCTAGGACTGATGAACTTCGGAAGTTGATGGCAGACGCTCTCAAAGAAGATGCGGAGGTCTTGAGCAAGGTGCAGGAAGTCGACCTTGAGATCAGGGACATCAAGGAGACTGCCACAAAGAGGGAAGTTGCAGACGCGCTCCAAAAAACGACAGGTGAGAGCTGTGTGATTGCAGCAGAAGCAGTTAAATCACTGCGAAGAGCGTATGGGGAAACCCAGATAGCGGCCGTTAGGCTTCCATCGGAAATTGCTCGGATGATCATCGGCGAGGAGAGAAAGATTCGCATTGGATGGGTGCGATGCCGCATCAAAGAGGTGAGAAGACTCATAAAGTGCTTCAAGTGTTGGCACTTTGGACACATCGCCTCCAGATGCATGAGTGAGGTCGACCGATCCAGGCACTGCATTGGATGCGGTGAGAACGGCGACAAAGTTTCCGAGTGCACAAAGGATGCACGCTGTATCCTGTGCACGGAAAAAGGGAAGGAGGTGAACTGCGACCACGTAGCCGGTAGCAGCAGGTCCGCAGTCTTTAAGGAGGCACTTCAGGCGCTAACCGCTAATCGTCGATGAGAGTACTTCAGCTAAACTTATATCATTGTGAGGCGGCACAGGACCTGCTCATGCAGACTTTGCGAGTGCTGAAACCAGATCTTTTGGTCATTTCGGAACCGTATAGGCAACTCAGCACTCAACCCTGGGTGTTTGACTCTACCAGCTGCGGAATATCCATTTCTAGAGCGGTTATGCTCCGCCTAGACTCTCGATAAATTCACCGACTTCCTTGACAGGCTGGTTGAAGACGTGAAAGAGCACTTCCCTGTGGCAATCGCGGGAGACTTTAACGCTTGGGCAGTTGACTGGGGGAGTAAGGAGACAAACCCAAAAGGTCGAGTGATACTTGAGGCAATTTCCTGTCTGGATGTCGTCTTAATGAATAGCGGTGGAGAACCGACTTTCATGAGAGGAGAAAGGAGCTCTATTGTGGACCTTACGTTCGTCAGCAAAAGTCTTGGAAGAAGGAACAGCTCGTGGAAGGTGATTGATGTCTACAATTATAGCGATCATCGGCTGATCTCCTGGGAGGTATCGGTCGACCGGGAAAGTTCCGGACCGGCACCAAAGAAGAAAAACTCACTTGGTTGGAAGACCAGCATGTTTGACCCGAACCTGTTCCGCGCGGCACTGGATGATGGACCAATCGAAGGTGGTAGCGCCATGCAAAGAGTAGAGGAGGTTATGAGGCGGGTCACCGAGGGTTGCGATACCACGATGCCTAAAAAGCGCTCCACAAACCAGCGTCCCCCGATGTATTGGTGGAATCACACGGTTGCTTCGCTCCGCCAGGCGTGTACTCGCGCAAGGAGACTATCCCAGCGTGGTCGTGGGAAACCGAATTCCGATCAGCTGAAGGCGGAGCACACGGTGGCTTTCCAAATCCATCAAGGGCAGTAAGAGACAGTGCTGGGATGAGCTTCTGGTAGAGGTGGAAGCTGATCCATGGGGGAGGCCATATAAGGTGGTCATGACCCGGCTTAAGAGCCAGCCGATGCCCCCGCCAACGTGCCCAGACTTACTGAGTAAGATCGTCTCAGCGCTTTTTCCGCAGCAGACCGAATGCGACCACCATATTGAACAGGATGAGGATACGATCCCGCTGGTGACAGCTGAAGAGAGCGTGCGCGAAAGTTGGAAACACGAAGGCCCCAGGGCTGGACGGTATCCCCAACTTCGCGCTCAAGGCAGCCATTAACGCAGTGCCAGGAATGTTCCTGGACATGTACAACACATGTCTCCAGGAGGGCATCTTCCCTCAAAAGTGGAAGCAGCAGAGACTGGTGCTCTTCTACAAGGGGAAGAAACCACCGGATGAACCTTACTCCTTACCGTCCACTCTGCATGCTTGATACAGCTGGCAAAGTCCTGGAACGAATAATCCACGGGAGAATCGAGAAAGTAACTGAGAAAAAACTATCAGATAAGCAGTATGGTTTCCGCAAAGGTCGCTCCACGCTCGACGCTATTGACCTGGTGGTGAAACTTGCAAGGGATGTGATCTCCGGTGACAGGTGGAAGAACGGTGAGAAGCAGTACTGTTTAGTAGCGACGCTCGATATCAAGAACGCCTTCAATGCAACCAGGCGGGACTGCACCATGGGGGCGCTAGCGGAGATGGATGTTCCAGGATACTTGCAGAAGATGGTAACTAGCTACTTCACTGACAGGGTCCTCAAATACGACACGGAGTACGGTCCACAAGAGTATCGGGTAACTGGGGGAGTATCTCAGGGCTCGGTTCTTGGGCTTCTCATGTGGAACATCATGTATGATGGATTTCTGAAGCTCGTGCTACCAAGAGCAGTGACATCCGTGGCCTTCGCTGATGATGTCGCTCTTGTCATTGTAGGGAAACACCTAGAGGACATTAGGAACCTCTTCGAGGTCACATTCACAAGGATTCACCGGTGGCAGGAGCGGCGAAGCAGTCTCCAATGATGGCAGCGGCTGTGGGATGCCTCCACCAAGGGGAGATGGACTTACCGTTTGATTCCCAAAGTGGATAGGTAGCACAACCGCAGCCAAGGATCTGTCAATTACTACTTGACACAGATGATCTCGGGACACGGGTGCTTCCGGGCATACGTATGATAGTTTAAATATAAGGATTCCACGGAGTGCCCCACCTATCGCGGAGTTGAGGAAAATGCCGAGCACGTGTTCTTCACGTGTCCTCGGTATGATACCCAGCGTGAAAACCTGGAGGTCACAGTAGAGGGAAAGATTACGCTGGAAAACTTAGGGGCTATGATGCTGTAGCGTTTATTAGCAAAAAGTTACAACAGTGAATGAACAAAAATGCAAGACTGGACACTATAGGAAGTAAAACGAGTAAACTCACCATTGCCCCATTCTGCAGCTTCGACTCACTAACGTACTCCCCGCACAAAAACAACATGCCACAATGAAATTAACTGACCAACTAAGCAAGTGAAAATCATGTGAGACTGAACTGTGCATTATCGCGAGGCATGTTGGGAAAAGTTTGGCACGCATGCACGAGAGTTTGGTAAAACATTTGGCCTAGAACAATCTACCAGCTCCTCCAGTGTTCCATCGTCGTCTATTTATCCCCTCCCTCTCTTCATGGTTTTGTGTTTGCCGTTGTTTTGTTTACCCCTCTTCCCCCTCACGGAGCTATAATAATTGTATATAATGGTGTAGTCCAGATGAACAAGCTAATCTTGTCAGGATCTTGTCCTCGGACGCACATAGGTGCCCAGGATGTTTTTAAAAGGTACAAAATTCTTTTTCGGCTGATGTATATTGAAATTCCGTTTGGCAAATTAATATTTAAATTTAATAAAACTTTACAACCTGAAAGATATTTATGTAGAGATACTTTAATCTTTAGGTTACGTCGTGGTAAATAATGTTTATATTCATTTTAGTTTTCTTTGGCATGAAGCCCCATCAGGGTTCGCGTGATATCAATATTGTCAGTTTACAAGTCGTAGTTTTGAAAGTAAGAGTAGTAACTTATAGCCTATCTCGCGTGAAAGTTTTACATTGTTATCAAATAAATGTTGGTGACTTATTGCCTATCTGGCGTGAATGTATACATTGTTATCAAAGAAATATTAGTAACTTATATGCTATCTGGCTTGAAAGTTTTACATTGTCATGAAAGTAAGATTAATAACTTATTACCTATCTGGAAGGAAAGTTTTACGTTGTTATGAAAGAAATGTTAGTAACCTTTGGCCTGCGTGGCAGGAAAATCTTATATTGTCACGGTAAAGGAATATTAGTAACTGATAGCCTATCTGGCGTGAAAGTCTTACGTTGTTATAAGAAAAATGTTAGTAACCTGCGTGGCGGGAAAAACTTGTATTGTCATGAGAAAGAAAAAGTAGAAACTTATAGCCCATACGGCATGAATGTTTTATATTGTCATGAAGGAAATATTAATATCTTACCGATTGTGGTAATATTCTTTACTACTTGTTAGGGGTAATCATTTAGAATATTCCATTATACTGAGTGTTATCCAATTTAGGGTTATTGAAAAAACCCGCAACTATTGTTTTTGTTGTAAGATTCCTAATATATATAAATATACCAATGTTTATTACTGTTTAATATTTAACCTCTCTTTATTCAATACCAATAAATAAAATGTTATTTTCTGAATCATTTCTTTATATTAAATTTGTCTATGTTATATCCTTCACAGGCTACCATAGTATATATAAATATCTTCGTTACTAAATAGTTGAAGTGTGAGTTCAGGGAAAGAGAAAATGAATAGACCTAAGTATGGCCTATTTACTTTTGTGATTATCCTATCGGCTCCTCTTCAATTATTATTTCCTTTTTTTTATATTCTTAGTTTTGTTGTGCACCAGCCTTATTCTTTGGGAAGATTAAGGGCGGTGTTACAATCGTGCGCCACTCTGCTCTTGCAGAGTGAGCTTGAAAGGATATATATTTACCTTGTTATTTTTTTTGTTTCATCAACTCATCCTCGGCTATGGACTCCGCCGATGGAACAAGTCGGATCTCTTCGAAATCCGATGTTTACACGCTCAAAGGAGACGAACTCATAGCGGAGCTCGACCTGAGGAATATCCTGTACC
>CABEEJ010005443.1:6803-29448 GCA_901482245.1 Timema douglasi | reverse complement strand
CTCCCCACTGCCACCGTTAGCCAGTTGCGAGCATTACTCTCACAGAACATATGTAAGTCCAGCGATTCTTATTCTTGTGAACCAGGCCTTAGTGTAGGTCAAGCCCCTTAAGATCAGGTAGAACAGGTAAAGGAAAGCGTGGGCGGAGAAAGTAAGCTGGAAGTAGGAGTGCAAACCCCCCTTAATAACGAGTGCTTACCGCATACTACCCCCTCCACTAAGATTAAATTTAATATGGCTAAAGATTGTTTAAATGATATTGTTACGTGTGATGGTCAGTCAAGCACGGAGTTGTTCCCATTTCTTTTAGCAGTAGATAGGTTAAACAATCTTAAACTTGTAGGGGATGCAGAATTTTTGACTTTATGTATCGGCAAAACATCTGGATTTTTAACACACATAGTATCAGAAGGCATCCAGTTAGGTCTTTCGTGTAATGTAATCAAAGATAGAGCTTTAGAATCCTTAGTTAATAAGAGAGAGAGAGAGAGAGAGAGAGAGAGAGAGAGAGAAAGACTTAGCAATATTTTTGTCCGCCGTTTTCAATATCCGGACGAGTCATTTAGATTGTTTATTTTAGCCATCTCCGAAGCGGCGGGAATTTTGAATTTAAACCTCACTGAAAAGGAAGTTGTAGCGCTTATCTTGGAAAACGTTTTCCCTTTCACTAGCAGGCATTTCGTTTTTTCTTGGAAGCCAAGCACTATTTTTGAACTGTATAGTTTAGCTTCAAACATAGAGGGATCTTTGCAAGCGGAGAAAGAATATTTAGAGGCCCATCCGGCGAGTAATTATAGGAAGTCTATTTGTATTGGAAACATACCACCCCCTCCCACTTGTATGCCCAGACCGTATAAGCCCCCTTTTCAGCAAAAACCGAGTAATCACCCTAATAGTCGGGGTAAGCCTTCTCTTCTCCTCGACTTCTCAAAAGTTAGGTGTTTCCACTGTCGCCAACTAGGGCATTATCAGCGCCAGTGTCCCTCGGCAAACTTGTGACGCGTAGTGTAAATGGAGGTCCCACTACGCGACTGAGTAGAAAGAATTGTCTCCTCCCTCCTCCCGTGGTTCATGTGTCCATAGGTCCCCATTCTACTTATACATTATTAGATACCGGCTCCTGTGGATCTTTTGTTAGCTTTGAGTTGCTAAAGAAGTTAGAGGGTATTGTTAATTATAAGGTAGAACTGATTGAACCGAGACCTTTTGTGCTAGGAAATGGTAGTTTGTTGATTGTGGAAAACGTAGTTTTGTTAAATATCAAATTGTGTGGGTTCTCTTGGAAGAAAAAATTGTATTGTGTCCCTTCAATTCCCTATGAGGTCATCTTGGGAAATGACTTCCTATGGGAAAGTAGAGATATTTTGAACATGTCTCGGAGAGAGCTATATTTTGAATTCACCCCTAATGTCAAAATTTCTTTGTGTAATATATCGACCAGTCTATCATTAGTTTGTCTAAATGATTATGATGAAACCATTCAAAAAGTCATAGGAAAGTTCCCTGATGTTATTACCACTAGACTATGGAAATGTGATATCTTGCCCTATAATATTGTTGTTGAGGACAATATCCCTGTACAGTCTGGCCCTTATTCTTGTGCTCCCCCTAAGATGGAGATCTTTCGGCAGCTCATTGATGACCTTGAGGTCAAAGGGGTAATTCGCCCCTCCAAATTCCCATATGCCAGTCCGGCCTTCATTATCCCAAAACAGGGAGAAGGGCATAGGTTAATTGTTGAGTACCGTAAGATCAACAAAAAGATCCAATTTGACCCCTACCCAATGCCGAGCATTGAATCTGCTTTTCAGCATTTGGGTAGAGCCAAGCTATTTAGTGCGATTGATCTGAACGCTAGTTGCTTACAATGTTCGCTGACTGCGTCTTCCAAGAAGTTCACTGCCTTTGTAACGCCCTGGCAACAATATGAGTTCAATAGAGTGCCCCTAGGCTGTAGTATCGGAGGTCAAGAATACAAGTTTGTGTTCAACTATCTCGATGATATTTGTGTGTACAGTGATTGTATTGAGGATCACGTTGTTCATCTTTAAAGTGTGTTAAGGCGTTTGCGTAAGGTTGGGTTAACTGTGAATCCTGATAAGGTTGTGTGGGCTAAACCTTCGATTCGGTATTTGGGTTATACGTTATCTCTTGTGGGAATCTGCTTATTGATTCTGAAAGGATTAAACCCATCTTAGATTACCCCCCCCCCCTAAGAATCTCAAAGGGGTTAGGAGGTTCATTGGCATGTGTGCCTATTACTCCCGATTCATACCTATGTTTTCTGATATTGCTGCCCCCCGTTAACTTACTCAAAAAGAAGGGAGCTATTTTTCATTGGGGCGAAGCTCAATCCAAGGCATTTGAAACTCTGAAACAGAAGCTTATCTCCCCTTAGGTTCTGAGAACTCCCGATTTTTCGCTCCCCTCTTTGCTGCATGTTGATGGGTCATCAGTAGCTCTGGGCGCTGTTTTATCCCAGAGGTCGCCTGATGGTGTTCGGCCGGTTGCGTTCGCAAGTCGAACACTTACTGACTCAGAGCGGAGGTATAGCGCGTACGAAAAGGAATGTATTGCCTGTGTGTTCGGTGTCGAGCGGTTTGCCGAATACCTCGAGCAAAGATAATTTGAGTTGTATACTGACAATATGGCTCTTGCTTGGATGTGGCGACATCCCAAGCAATTAGGGAAGATAGGTAGATGGGTGTGGAGGTTGTCCCGCTTTAAATTCACCACACATCATATTTCGGGAAAGAGTAATGTTGCCGCCGATGCGTTATCGCGTATGGCTGACGACCTGAACCCTGTAGCTTCTGAAGAGATCAGTGCCACCAACTGTGTTATCTATACCATTCCTGAATCGTTTGTATCCATTCATGATCATCAACGTAATGAACCTTGGTGTAGAAGCATCATAGAGCAGATTGAGAGAGGAGAAAAGGCGTGAACATTCGGGATGTTCAAAGGTTTATTAGTTACCTATAATAACCGGAAAAAAGGTAGAAGGGTAATTGCCCCTCTTGCTATTCGATCTATGCTTTTAAAATATTTTCACAACTCCGCTTTTGGAGGTCACCTGGGTGTCCTGAAAACTGTCCGCAAGATTTCCCATGAGTTTTTTTGGCCTGGCTTATATAATGATGTCAAAACGAGGGTTAGCCGTTGTATGGACTGTCAAAAGGCTAAACCTGCTCAAAACTCCGCATTGGGCTACATTCAGCCGATGTCGCCCAACGTACTTGGGAGAAAGTCTTTGTAGCTTATATAGGTCCTATCACCCGCTCTTCTCAGGGAAACACTTGTATTTTAGTACTCATCGATGCCTTTTCAATATGTTTTTTTGATTCCCCTTCGTGACATGAAGGCTACTACCACTGAAAATGCGCTGTGTAGGCGTATATGGAAATTCTTGGGAGCCCCACGCGCTATTGTTAGTGATAATGGTCCTTATTTTTAGGGATGTGTTTTGAGTAGGGGATCACACACATTACTACAAGCCCGTACCACCCTGGCCGTAATCAAGTTGAACGGTTCATAAGAACCTGTTATCGCCCTCACCGTCTTTCATCATCAAGTTCAAAATAGGTGGGACCAAGAGTTAGAGTTTCTCAATCTTGATTTTAACTCAGCGTATCATGATACTATTGGTTCCTCCCCTGCCTCTGTTTTTTTTAGGAAGAGAATTAAACCACCCCCTCTTATCAGTTTGGGACATTAACTCAATATTATAGGAGGATAATAGAGTTCCCCATGCTGAGAGGTGTAGGGTAGCGCTGGATAATTTGAGA
Source organism: Timema douglasi (assembly GCA_901482245.1). NCBI lineage: Eukaryota > Metazoa > Arthropoda > Insecta > Phasmatodea > Timematidae > Timema > Timema douglasi. Next base: position 25,660 of record CABEEJ010005443.1, on the reverse strand, counting down.
AAGGCCCAACGTAGGGTAGCTGTGAGCTACAATAAAGGTAGAATCCCTGTCCCTTTTGTAAAAGGAGATACCGTCCTATGCAAGGAGTTCCCACAAAGCTCCGCTATTGAGAGAGTTTCAGCCAAATTATGTTAGAAATGGAGTGGTCCATGGCTGATTGATGAATTCCTCACCCCGGTCTCAGTCCGCCTGATTGATAAAGGAGACAACAATGTTCTCAGGAGAGCTCATGTGAGCCATTTGAAGATAATTCCGCCTTAAATAGATGGGCATACTGTCAAGAGTCACTGGGTAGTGACAGGGTAGACACCCTGATCTCTAAATTGTCACTATCCAGTTTAGTATAAGTTATTGTATATAACGTCCCTTGCGCATGCTTCGAAGCATGCAAGATTATTGTTATGTGTATCGTGTGGATTTTTTTTATTTACTGTAAGGATAGGAATTATGTGACATTACCCATAAATTTAATGAACTCTCATCATGAGAATAGTGTTCTAAGTATACTTAAATAAACTTTCTTCGAGAAAATTTTTATGCGTCACCTTAAATAAACTTTCTTCGAAAAAGATATTAAGCATAAAACTGAAGAACTTTCATGCTGAAAGACCAAATTGTGCAGGAACCAGTGAGACCATGTGCAGTAATGTGGAGTGCTATTAACTTTCAACATATGTATTGACTATATGGAGAACGAGATACTGTTGTATTTGTTTGTATGTTATATTAAGCTCGGAGAGGACCCCTGCTCCCGATTTCTGCCATTCCCTTTCCATCCCGTTGCATCGGCGAGCTGGTAGAAAACGGATGAGTCAGATCTTCGGATGAGTCAGATCTTCGGAGGAGCTCAAGATGCTCCAAGTTCCTTGTGCGGAAGCCAGCCACCACAGGACCCACGCATGGGATTTCAATGTGGCGAAGGAAGCACTGTTGGGGCTCATCTGGAGAAAAGAATACTGGGTTGCCAATCTCTACCTGTACAAAGGGGCTGAGTTGCCCGTCGCCCGTCAGCCAAGGGGGCGAGATTTGTAGCGTTTATTATCAAAAAGCTACAACAGTGAATGAACAAAAATGCATGACTGGACACTATAGGAAGTAAAACGAGTAAACTCACAATTGCCCCATTCTGCAGCTTCGACTCACTAACGTACTCCCCGCACAAAAACAACATGCCACAATGGATTTAACTGACCAACTAAGCGAGTGAAAATCATGCGAGACTGAACTGTGCATTATCGCGAGGCATTTTGGAAAAAGTGTGGCGCGCATGCGCGAGAATGTGAGGATGTGTTAAAACATTTGGCCTAGAACAATCTACCAGCTCCTCCGGTGTTCCATCGTCGTCTATTTATCCCCTCCCTCTCTTCATTGTTTTGTGTTTGTCGTTGTTTTGTTTACCCCTCTTCCCCCTCTCAGAGCTAGAATAATTGTATATAATGGTGTAGTCCAGATGAACAAGCTAATCTTGTCAGGATCTTGTCCTCCCACGCACATAGGTGCCCAGGATGTTTTTAAAAGGTACAAAATTCTTTTTCGGCTGATGTATATTGAAATTCCGTTTGGCAAATTAATATTTAAATTTAATAAAACTTTACAACCTGAAAGATATTTATGTAGAGATACTTTAATCTTTAGGTTATGTCGTGGTAAATAATGTTTATAATCATTTTAGTTTTCTTTGGCATAAAGTCCCATTAGGGTTCGCGTGATATCAATATTGTCAGTTTACAAGTCGTAGTTTTGAAAGTAAGAATAGTAACTTATAGCCTATCTGGCATGAAATTTTTACGTTGTTATAAGAAAAATGTTAGTAGCCTATAGCCCTCGTGGCGGGAAAAACTTGTGTTGTCATGAGAAAGAAATAGTAGAAACTTATAGCCCATACGGCATGAATATTTTATTTTGTCATGAAGGAAATATTAGTATCTTACTGATTGTGGTAATAATATTCTTTAATACTTGTTAGGGGTAATTTTTTAGAATATTCCATTATACTGAGGGTTATCCAATTTAGGGTTATTGAAAAAACCCGAAATTATGTTTTTTGTTGTAATATTCATAATAAAAAAAAATATATATATATATATATATATATTGGTATATGTATATNAGAAACTTATAGCCCATATGGCATGAAAGTTTTATATTTTCATGAAGGAAATATTAGTAACTTACTGATTTTGGTAATATTCTTTACTACTTGTTAGGGGTAATCTTTTATAATATTCAGTTATATTGGGTGTTAACCAATTCAGGGTTATTGAAATTGCCAGCAACTATTGTTTTTGTTGTAAGATTCATAATATATATATATATCAATGTTTATTACTGTTCAATATTTAATCTCTCTTTATTCAATATCAATAAATAAAATGTTATTTTCTGACATATTTCTTTATATTAAATTTGTTTATGTTATATCCTTCACAGGCTACCATAGTATATATAAATATCTGCGTTACTAAATAGTTGAAGTGTGAGTTAAGGGAAACAGAAAATGAATAGACCTGAGTACAGCCTATTTACTTTTGTGATTATCCTATCAGCTCCTCTGCAATTATTTCCTTTTTTTTATTCTTAGTTTTGTTGTGCACCAGCCTTATTCTTTGGGAAGATTAAGGGCGGTGTTACAATGCTCTCGTCAGAGGCAGCGTGGGAGGCGACAAGCACGTTCACGATGGAAGTCCTAAAGGGTCTACGTCACGAAGAGCAGGAGAGGAGGAAAAAAGAATCAGAAGGCAGGAGCCTAGGACATCCCTAATCCCACCGCCAACACCTAGGTGGGAACGGGGAGGTAGGAGAGGCCAAATCACAGAAGGTAGAGCAGAACAATAGCTAATGCCTCCCCTCGCGAAGTAATACCTAACGGTGGTTCCGTGGGGGACTAACAGAGGTGAGGAGAAGAGGGTCTGGTTTTTTAGTCGGAAGGGGTTTGGTCAAGCCTAAGCACGTCACAAATCTTGGCGGCTTGTGGGCCCTCTAACATCCAAAAAAACACACATACATACACATATACACATATATAGTGCACGCTCCTGTTTTGACGTTGTGAACGCCAAAATTATATGTCCACACCTTTCTCTTCTAGAATTGAATATTGCATTTCAGTCTAGGAGTTGGTAAAGCTTGTTGTAGGTTAACAGGTATTATGACAAGACTATCATCTTTATTTACTTCATAGCTCTTCATCATGTCTTGTGTGGTTTGCTGATTCTTCAGATGAAGTTTCACTTCTTGTTACAGTGAGGAAAGTTTTGCTGTATTGAGATCAGCTTTCTTGAGTTCATTAATTTCTATTTTCAGCTTTGAGCAAGTATTGCAGTCATCAACAGATGGAGGCTCGATACCAATATTGTACTTATGAACAAATACTCAATGGTAGTAGTCCTCCTTGACTGGTCCTTTCTCATGATACGTTTCCTTAAGCCATTCTTCATAGGCATGATAGGCACCTTTGATTGATGAACCTGGAGGCATATGCTTCCTGAAATGGCTTTTTGCCCGGCTGTAGTGGCTGGAAACTGTAGCAAGAGAAACTGTGTTGCTTGACTAATGCTTTCCTCTCTTTAATTAACTTGTTTCCTGGAACTTTCTTTCCCCTACAGCCATCTTCAACAGTTACCGTCACACTCTGCTTCCCTAAAACAACATGCACTTTTTTCTGAAATACCATGAATGCTATAAAACCCTTGACGACAAATGCCATTGACAATGACAGAATATTCAATGGTTCAAAGTTTCCTACTAGGCCTATTTGCTACTGTTGTAACCTTACAGTTATCCAGCTAAGAAGCTTTGATTAATAAGAGTTCTGTAAATTATAGTTACCAATATCCCAAAAATTGCAAAGAAATTTGTTCTACGATTTTCATCTCCAATTTTTAAAACATTTACGACTACATTTACAGAGCTGTCTAATTTAGTTTTTCTTGAAACATAGGCCCTACCAGAATTTTGTTTTTTCTTTCTTTCATTTATGATTCAGTTCTCAGTGTTTCTTTGTATCTTTCTTGATGTAGTTTCACCTTCCATTGTATATTTCTCTTATAACACATGCAAAAAACTATTCAAAATCACATTTGAGAAAGAACAACCTGGACACGGCAAAATACCAACTGCAAATGAGTATGACAGGATAAAGAAACTTACAGTGCATGTGTTGTTGCAGCCTGAAATTATCACCCACCGCCGAGGAGAAAGGGCGAACTAGCACTGATAAGCATTCCCAGAGCAATAAACATGAGAAATGAGGCTTCATATCCGCCCTTGTACCCCCATCTAGTTCTCCACTATACATAATGATTTTGTTTTTATAGTATGTGTTTAAATGCGATTTATACAATACCAAAGGTGAATATCGGTCGAAAAGGTTCACCATACTTTTCTGCTGGCTTTTATTATATATTTTCTTTAAAAAAAAAAGATTTTTCACATTCGCCATTTCTCCTCCAACTTCCTGAATTTTTCAATGTTAAGTTATTTAGTACATCAAATAATTGCGGATGTAAGGAAATTTCCGGTTGTGTTGATTACTCAAAGTCATTTTCATGAGAAAATGGAAATAGACATTTGGTTTATAGTCTTAAGCAACGCCTAGATGCGAATCTTAATCAAAATCGTTAAAGCCGATTTGGAGAAAATGGATTTTTTCTCTTTTCCCACTTTATTAAACTACTCTTAATTTTAAAGTTAAACAGACACACAGACAAATGGCATTACAAAGAAAACTTTTTAGGGTTTGAGGGGTCATGAAACGTCGACAACCATCAACATCTCGGATTAAGTTTTTTTTGATGTTCGCAATACTTTAAAAGCCTTAATTGTTCAAAAAGGTGTGTATGTATGTATGTATATATATATATATATATATATATATGTGTGTGTGTGTGTGCGTGTGTTTAGCTTGAGAATTAGTGGTTTTATAATTATTTGTTTCAGATAAAATATTTTTATTATAAATAGATCTACATAATTGCAACGATAAGTAATTTTATATCTCAAATAGTTTCAGAAATGTGATAAAGAATTTACGCATCAGACTGGAACACTTAAGAGTCATTTTGGTGATTAAATGAGAGTAGCCATTTTGTTTATAATATTGAAAAAAAGCTTTGATTTTAAATTTAATTAAAATCGTTGGAACCGATTTTGAGATTTTTTTTTCTTTTTTCCCTCCAGTTAACTACCCTTAATTTTAGGGTTGGATATCCAATTCCAAAAACCCCTGGGGCAACCCTATGAAAACCCTAGATAACAAGCTCTAGCCTGATCATTAAAATAGTTTAGGCTATATTCAAAAACCCCTTTTTTGGATTTGGGGGGTTATGAAATGTTCATATTTGAGTTTAATTTTTTTTGATGATCACAGTAAGATAACGAGAAAGTAAAAAGGTGAAGATATTTTTGGTAATTTTGAGACGTGGTGTTGGAGAAGAATTATAGAAGATAAAGCTGATGGATCAGGTGACTAATTGAGAGGTTCAAAGATTAGCCTACATGAAAACAGAACCATTACCTAAGTGATTATAAGAAGAAAGGACCACTGGATGGGTCACATTATGAGAATATTTGGCTTAATAAGTGATATCGTAGAAGGTAAAATGGAAGGTAAAGGGGGACCAGGAATACTACGCATTCAAGTGACTCATGATCTCAAACAAGGAAAGAAGATGAAGTTTACGATCTAAAAAAGGAAGCTTATAATAGGACATTCTGGAGGACTCAATTTGAATGAGGAAATGGACCTTTCTTAAGATAAACCCCATAATAATGCAATCATTACAAACGGGTATGAATATAATTTCTCTTTAAAGTGATAAACATATAGTGACCATAATTTACCTTCATTATATAATAGACGTCAAATGAACATAAGAGCTCTTTATTTTGTGATATATTCAGTGACGGATCAACATAAAATATCGCTTTTGGTATGCACTGAAATTGTGTTCCTGTCCAAACATCTGACACCCATCTTTTAAACAACTTTACCACAGTACCAGCTCAAAAATTAGACAAGCTCATTAATCTTTTATTTAATACATTATGGCAATAAAAGAAAATTACCAATGCACCTGCCTTGTATTTACTGACATAAATTGATCTATAATGTGCTTTAAGTCAGTTGTTTCTGTTTCTTCTCTTTAGACACTCAACAGAGCAAGATTACACTGTAGCGTTGGACTGCATAAGTAAACATAACAAATCCTAAGCTTACCCCATTTGTATGACGGCCGGAACCACACGAAACACTAAAGCGAGTGAATATTAGACACACCTTCTCGGAACCGCGACGAAAATAATACTGATCTCCAATATTGTGATGTGAATGTGCCAAAGACCTTGAGTAGCAAATAGCTTGTGCTGTGAAGATAACCTACTCGCCCTATTCTAGGAGGATCCAGAACATGTAATGAACTTTTGTAGAAGCTATGTTGTCATGCGCATGTTGTGTTCCCGATTGTTCCTGATTGTAACCCTCACCCCGTTTTTCCTGTCTCTCCTTTTCTGGGTTGTGTGGTATATATAGTAGCGGCGGGGCAACCAGTCGCCACTATTGGACTAAATCGTATTTGGAGAAGGGGAAGCTCCAGCTTCAATTATATTAAAATAATGTAAGATCTAAATTCTTTTTCGGCTTCTTTAACGTTTATTTTTTATCTAAATTAAATTTCTAAATTCATTTTTGGCATTTTCTAAATAACTTTAAAATATGAAACGTAAATATAATAGTTGTAAATTTCTTTCTTATTTTTTCTGTGTTAATTAGTTGCAGGGTCAAGCGTTTATATCGCTAGTCGATCTGTATTTTGTTTCTGGGTAGTGATCGATTATAAACCTTTGGGTGTTATTGATAATTTGTCTTTAAATATATTATCGATCTCGAATGTTGTTACTATTATGATATTTGGTTTCTTTTGTTGGGTAAAACTTAAAACATGGTCGCGGTAACATTAAACTTATTGGACGTAAATAAGTGATCTGTTTATCAACGACGTCCCAATATTAATGTTTAACTATGTATTATTTTTACCAAATATTGTGGAATTGTATGAAGTAAATAAGTGGATAGAATTTAGGGTAAATATTAAATGGCTTGTTCAAGCATGTTAATGGGAAATACACTCTGGTAATTAACTATTTAAGGATAACTTAGTTCATGATAAGTTTTCTCTAGTAACTTAATGAGCTCATTATATAAACTTTATAATTTTGTTAATAGTGTGACGCTCACACAGAGGTCAGGAAGCGGGCCCCAAAAATAATAACCATGAGGTCACAAGAGGAACATATTTTATTTTTGATAAATTACAATGATAAAATGAATGATGAGTACATTAATGGCTTAACCAGCCTTCGCTTAGTCTGTCAAGGCGCAGACTAAGCCGCCATAACATACAATATATTACTTGTCCTACAAGAGGAACGTAGAGTGATAGTTTGAAATGAACATTTAAATTTGGCGCCCAAGCGCGCGCATACATTATCAACTTTAACAAGAAAAAGCTCGTAAAACATAGCCTCGCATAACTATAAAAAATATTATAATTAGTTAGTTTAAATATCATAAGTTGAAGTCCCAACCATGACCGTTGGAGACCTATCCTAAATTACTAAATAGCCTAAACCAATAACAATGCTCGAAGAAGTATAACACGTTGCCCAATCTCCCGTTGCGCCTTTTACATAAATTAACTATCCTATACAAAATGCATCTAATTCTAAACAAACTCATATCCCCAAAAAATTACCCTAGACAATATTAAATGTTACATAGATGAACCAGAATACAGGTTCGGGCGCGCCTACCGTAAATAAATAGAACAAGGCAAAATATGAATCTCCCCAGAAAGTTACTAACGTTGGATCGTGGACCAGCCACGCCAAATCAAAATAAAAGGTCCCCATTAATAAATATTAAAGTATTGCCAAACAGTAATTTGGAAAAGTATTCCCTCCCCATATTTAGAACCAAAGAGAATTTTGATAGATTTTACTCTAATATTATTTCAATCAAGCGCCCTCACCTGGTAAAGGCCAATGATACAATGAGTGACCTATGAAGTTACAGCGGTTGTTATATACCACAAACAAGTTCTCAGTAAAGGGGGGAAGAAGGGGAGGCACATAGAACAAAGGAAGGGTAGAGAACAGCGCTCTGGTCCGAACGCGGAGGTACCAGTAATTGCCAGGCTAAGCTGGAACATTCCAGGGGCGGATGTTTGCCAAGTCAAGTTGGCAACAGTATTTTCTTTTGGAGTTTGAGGTTCTGATTTGGCTCGCGCCTCAGTCAGTCGTAGTTGCCCAAGCCAGGAGAGTGGATGCGTCGCAGCGAGCACGCGCGTCCTATTTGACGGGGAGAGGCCTCGGTCGAACTTGGCGAAAGTTGGTGAGAGTCGGTGAGCCTTGGTGAGTTAGACAACCTCCATATTACTAGGTTGTAGTGTGTTGCATATTCTTTGTTTGGAACATCGTTACAATAGTACTCGAACATTTTGATAACTTCTCAGATATTTTGTGAATATCATTTATATAATATTTTCTATATATTTTCTCACAATATTGAATGTTTGTCAAATAAATACCAACTTGACACAAATTCTGGTCTAATTCATAAGATTGTTCCATCATACCCCAGGTATATGAGTTTAAGTTATATGTTAGTTCCTTTATGGAAAACTTAATTCAGCAGTAAATATCCTTTTTTACTAACTCTTGAGATAGACCGTTCTTATATTTAACTCTGCAACTGGTGGGAGTTGCGAGGTCTGGTTTTCGAATGTTTGGCATACAATATTCAAAGCACAGAACTCCAAGCACTCGCTCCTATTGTCCCCCCTTTTTTTAACGCTATTAGATTTTGTTGTTTTTTGGACCTCTTGCGTTTCCTTAATTTAGTTAAGGATGGTTTAACACAATCTTCTTTGACCCATGAAGCCTCTCAAATAGGAAAGTATTAGTTTCAGTTCTCAAAGCTGGCGATGGTTAGCAGTATCTGAATAGCACTGCAAAGAATGGGGAAAACACTCATCTCCATAACAAACAAAACATTCTAGAAGCTCTTCAAGTCTTGATATTTTCATGTTGGCCCGGCTTGATAAAAACATTCAACAATATAAAATGTATTAATGTCCATCAACATAACAGCTGTAGAATTTGCCCAAATGTTTGCACTTCTGCTTTAAATCCTTAATATCATCATTGTAACACAGTCCCTTGACATATATAAGAAAGTCACATCATATTTCATTGGTTTCATTTTCATTGTCTGTCATGTCCTGGATAACTTGAAGTATCTTCTCAAGGTCCTTTTTTAACAGGCTTCACTGCTTCTGTCCTTGCACTCCATCTGGTTTAAGGCTCTGATTTCATAACCATAGGCGCAGGGATTTTTCAGTTGTTCCCAGCGCTGTGTTGAATGAGAGAATGCCACTTGGAGAGCTTCGATCTTTTCAAAAACTGTGACCATCATTGTATTCTGCTTGACTGTACGTACACCCACTAAGTTGAGCAAGTGATTGTTGCAGTTCACAAACATTGCCAGGCTATTTTTCTCATTTATTCTTTGTTGAACACTACTTCTATGTTCAACCATGACAGCAGGGTTGTCATAACACTGTGACTAACACTCTTGTAGTTCCATTTCATCATTCTTTTATTCCTTTTCTGTTAAAATTTTCTTTGAATTTTGATTAAAAGACACAAAGCGACCTCGAATATCATAGAACAATAAATAGGATATTGTTGTTAATAATATATATTTTAAATACATTCTCATTTTTAGATAATATTATTTCTTTATTGATAAATTATTAGAACTGGGTGGTAAGATGCAGTGCTAAAAATAAAATAAAATAGAAACTTGTTTAGTTTAAATATTATTTTACACATAAAAACAAACATAAAAAATGTTGAAATAAGCCCTTAGGACCTTTGCACCCTAGGTTTGCTCTGTCTCAACGACCAAGTTATGGCATAAGATCTTATATAGGCTATTTTCAGTATGAATCTCATGGATTTAGCTACAGTTTGTACAAAAACAATAATTTAATGTTTTATTTAGTAGTTATAACAACTACAAATTATTTGAAATGAAAAAAAAAGTATAAGAAATTATAACTTAGTTAATAGAAACTGTTCAGTGACCCCCTCTCTCACCCCCAGCCCTCCCATTAAGTGGCGCTAAGGGCACATGTCATACATGCCATCTACTAGCTAGATCATGGGTGTCGCGCATATAAGGAAAAACTAAAACTTTCAACACATATTTTAAATAAGGTAATAAATCATACAAGAAGACATATGTTTCGCCATTATGAACATATTATACACAACAAAAATATGTATACTCTAATTCCTTCTTGTCCATTTTCTGTAATTTTGTTCTAATTTTGTATTGTTACATTTAAAAGAATGCAATCTAGTAATGGAAATTACAATTTTCTTTTTAAAAATGCCACCAAATAGAATTTGGGAATTTAAAAAAAAATATTGAGTAAGCAAAGGAAATTCTGTCATTTGAAAGGCGGCGTGTTCTCAAAAAGTTTGGGAACCCCCTGCACTAGATGCACCGCTGAATATAAGTGAAGTGAACATGATTTTTCTTATTTAGAGATATGTGTGTGATGAAAATTATTTGAATTTGTTTAGGGATATGAATGTAATGAAAATTATTTGAATTTGTTTAGGGATATGAATGTAATGAACATGATTTTAATTTGTTTAGTGATCTATTGTGAAAATGTATTGAACATGATTTTATTGAACTTTGTTGTAGGCTTTTATGTGTGGTGAACATGATTTGCTTTTATTTTGTGATATACATGTATTGAGTATCATTTTTCTAAACTTTATGGTATGTGTGTAGTGAACATAACTTTTCTTTTTGTTGTGATATAATGTATAATCTAAATTTATTTTAATATGTGATAGGAAAATAATGTTCAGAAAAGGTCTAAGTGTTGTGGTATGTGTCTAGTGAACATAATTTTCCTGTGTTTGTATTTATGTATAATTTATATAATTTTCCTAAACTTTGTGCTATACGTGTAACAAACCCGATTTTCCTTTGTGCTGTGATATAGGCCCTTCATGTTGGGTTACGTGGTTAGTTTTATGAAATAATCTACATATAGGGAAAATAATTCTTCTAAACTTTGTGGTAGACGTGTAGTGAACCTGATGTTCCTTTATTTTGTGATCTAGCCCTAGGTATATAGTGAACATAATTTTTCTAGCATTTGTGGTATATATGTAGTTTTTCATACCCAACTTTTTTTTGAAAACCGATGTTCCCATATTGGGTGACACCGTCCCCCAGGGTGTATTTTTGGTTTTGTGAGATGGTAAATAATTTAAAGGAAGTTGTATGGCAGTGTATGGGTTTTTACTGATATTGCAGGGATAATTTTATGTTAAGAAATACAGGCAATAAGATATATAACAAAAGGGTCTTATATTAAATACTGTACTTATGTTCCATAATTTAGACAATACGGTCAAATCCTTATGTTTATAACTATTTAACATAAGTTATGTTTTAATGTGTTTTATTACATTCCTTCATCATATATGTACACACATAGTGGACATTGATAGCTTTAATCAGGTGTACACATATAATGGACATTCCTTGCCTAAATTTATTTTATTTCTAGATTTATATTTTACTTTAACTTTGTTAGATTGTAAGAATATATTGAACACTATTTCCCTTGTTTAGGCTCTCCACGTAGAGATTGAAACAAACACATTTTACTTGATGGTAAATATAAAGTGAAAGCTATTTTAATCACACAGCAACAAATTAAACTATTTTTTTATTTAACTTATGTAAAAACTATATCCACACAAGCTTATCGATAGCTATAATTGTTGGGCAGAGTAGTGATCGAAATACACAATATGTATAAACTATTGCTAACACAATTTATAGCACGACCAGTACAGCGCTTGGCTGGAGCAACACTAACGGTTTATTATTTGAAAAAGCCTTTTAAGACTAAATTCATGAGATGTCTGTCGGCGTAATAGTGAACTACAAATGTAAACAAACATGAACATTTTCACGGCAATAATTGAACTCCAACACTCCCCCTCAATTTTGAGTCCAAAAGGTCAATAGGTAACAATCAAGCACGTAAACCCAATTCGTTGACACACTTCTCGTGCTTGGCTCCAGGAAGAGGTTTTGTTAAGATGTCAGCTACCATATCCTCAGTGGAAAGATATTCAAGCCTTAGTGGGTGATCTTGGAGAGCTTGACGAATAAAATGAAATTTTATGTCTATATGTTTTGATCTTGAGTGGAAGACAGGGTTATGTGCCAATTTTCCAGCTGATTGATTATCATTGAAAATAATGATGTTCGACAACTCCTTTAAACTAAGTTCTCGTACGAAGGTCATCAGGAAGATTGCTTCCTTTGCAGCTTCGGTGAGACTCATATATTCTGCCTCGGTTGAAGATAAAGCAACGGTTCTCTGCTTTCTTGAGCACCATGATACCGCCGCTCCGGACAAAGTGAAAGTGTAACCTGTATAGGACTTTCTGTCAGTGTCACAGTTTCCCCAGTCGGCGTCTGCGAAGCCAGAAATGCCTTCATTATCCCTGGAGTAAACCAACTTCTTGTCAATGGTTCCTTGTAGATATCTTAGCACACGCTTGGCGGCTTGCCAGTGAGTCGAGGTGTGACAATTATTATATTGACTCAGCAGGTTGACTGCGTAAGCGATGTCGGGACGGGTACTGATGGCGATGTACATGAGGGCTCCAATCAACTCTCTGAATGCTTATTGCTTTGTTTCTTCTGTGTTAGCGGAGGAAGAATCAAACTTGACCCCGGTTGATATCGGTGTATTCGCTGGTTTGCAGTCATCCATCCCGAACTTATGTAAGACATCCCTGATGTAGCCACTCTGACATAACTTGACTTTGTCCTTGGATTGGTTCACTTCAATTCCTAAACAGTGATTTATAGCTCCAAGGTCCTTTACATCAAATTTGTCTGACAGTTCACCTTTAATGTCTTTGGTTCGCTCTGGGTTTCCAGAAGCGATCACGATGTCATCAACATAGATGAGCACATAGACTGGGTGTTTACTTCGACTATCGACGTACACGCATGGGTCAGAGTTTGTGGGCTGCAACCCGATCGATTCTAAGGTTGCACTTAATTTAGCGTGCCACTGTCGACCAGCTTGACGGAGCCCGTAAATAGCCTTCCGAAGTTTGCAGACTTTGTTACCGGATTTCAGTTTATGAAGCATGTCTTTTGCCTTCCCAACAATGCTGTCATCATTTTCAGTCCTAATCATCTTTTGTAGTGCCTCAACAAGCAAGTCCGGCTGTTCCATGAATGTTAGTGTGTCGATGTCACCATTAAGATAGGCCGTTGTAATGTCGAGCTGTGAGACTTTTAAGTTGAGCTTAGCCGACAATGCCATGAGTAATCGAAATGATTAAATCCTGGCAACTGGAGCAAAAATGTCCACAAAGTCGATTCCTGGTCTTTGGGCAAAGCCTCTTGCGACCACTCTTGCTTTCCTTCGAAGTAACGTTCCATCAGGTTTATACTTGTTTCAGAGAACCGCCCTACAGTCAATCACTCTATCGTTGGTCGGCCTATCAACGGTTTCCCAAGTGTCGTTGGCGACCAAGCATCTGATCTCAGAATAGATTGCTTCGAACCATTCCTCGCGATCTGGCCCCTTCATGGCACTGTCGATATGAATCTGAGGCATTCATCGCAACTGGGGCATTATGAAACAATCCATCTTCCTTGTTGCTTTGAACGTTGTTGTGCTCCATAGTTTGTTGAGATGATGCAGTGCTTGAATGCCCAGTAAGTTGTCATCACTGCTGGGGAGACTATATAGCAGCATGATCGTCAACAGGTCACCGTTTATGTCCACTTCCATTGCTTGCAACTTATCCACAGTGTCAAAAAATCCAGTGAGATGTTCAGTCACATCGTCGCCATCTTGCATCTTGTGTGGTGTGAGACGTTTGAGCAATGTTGCCTTGCGAGCAGGACCCTTTGATGCGTAGATTGATTCTAGTTTGATCCATACATCGCGTGAAGTAACGCACCCCCGAATCTATTTTAATTCAGATAGATTGATGGACAAGATCAAATCAGCTTTTGCCTTCCGATCGGCCGCTAACCAAGCCTTGTGTGCAGCTTGCGCGGCAACAAGCACCACGTTTTCGTCAAACACTTCGAGTTGTGGTATTTCTCCCGACACATATCCCCATGTGTCATTTTTTATATTTTGTATTTTCCATGTATCGTAGTTGTCGCGTGACAACATCTCGAGTCGTGTTGAATGCGTCGCGTTCACGTGCGCCATTTTCTTAGGCTAACGAATCGTTCAACTTCTGCACCTTTTTGATTTATAACTTTTCGTTTAATCAAAATATTGTTTCATTTCCGATCGCGTAACTCACGTAACCTGGGCCCCATAACCTGTTGGGCAGAGTAGTGATCGAAATAAACAATATTTCTAACACAATTTATAGTACGACCGGTACAGCACTTGGCTGGAGCATCACTAATGGTTATTATTTGAAAAAGCCTTTTAAGACTAAATTCATGAGACGTCTGTCGGCGTTATAGTTAACTACAAATGTAAACAAACATGAACATTTTGACAGTAATAATTTAACTCCAATAATAATATTATTTTGTTGCCTTAAGAATATTTTGAAACCTAGATATAAAAATTGAAATATATCAAAACACAAACATAATTTTTTGTAATTATTTTGTGAGTATAACTAATAAGTAATTTTAAAGGTCAAGCTTATCTACACCATCTTATCAAATATTATTGATAAAGACAGGTTATAAAGTTGTCATATAATAGTTTTAACTACACCAACTAGATATCAAAATATTGTACCACAATTAAAGTTTTCACCACGACTTACCTTTAAAATTGGAAAGGAAGGTAAATGTTATGCAACTGTTACACATTTAGGTGCTGCTAGTTTTGTCTTTAAATAATGATTGAATCTCCTAATAATATAATAATAACACTAAAGGGGAAGAAAGTGTTAAATTATCAGAAGTATTATACCTTCATTTGTGTCAAGGAAAAGTGAAATATAATCGAAGGAAAAAAATCTCAGAGCACACGACCGGAATTCCAACCCTGAACTACCCATCACCTGTAAATTAGACAAGATGAGAGAGATGATTTTCTTTGAGTGCCCATTGGAGGGGGATTTTATTTTTTTAGTCATGGTTTTATAAGATGTTTAAACAAAAGCTTAGGAGTTCAAGCTACTATCCGGCTGGGATTTACCCAAAGGGTCGAATGATCTAAGATGTCACTCTAACAATATAATTGGTTGTCAATGATGTGAAGATTAGGGTTCGAATCCCGATCTGGTGTATCAAGGGGATTTTGTTCCGAATGGTTGATTTCCACTCACTCTCCCCATTAATGCAGGTACAGTTCCTTTAAGATTAAACTTTTCTTCTCCCTAACATATTAGTGTATTAATTAGTAGATATGCAAATAATCCATAACAGGTAGTTTGATGGTTGTGGAAAATTAACCTAAAAAATGCAATATCTAGATACAAAGCTAAAAAAATAAGGTTATAAGTACCTAAATCTTTTATGTACAGGACTGTAAAGCACAATTTAATATACAAGAGCAGCATTACTAGCAACTTGAAATAGTAATGTTCTTATTTCTTTAAAACAACTTGATCATTGTCTAAATTTGTAAGTAGATTGGTTGTGTATCAAGCCAGTGGGCTGTTGTGAAATATAAACCAAAAGAGTGGAAAAGCTATCGCTTCTAATGGTGAATGAGTGGCCTTGAGTGACAAGTCTTTCGTCCTTCCTCTTTCAATAATCTGTTATGAACTCAGAGGAAGAAAGATAAAGAGAAAAGGTGAATTTTTTTTTACTCCCAAAAGGTGCCGAGGTATTTCTACCTGCCCATGTAGCACCCTTAACATAATACTATTTAAATCCTAACCTTAAGCTGGACAAAACACAATATTAAGTTAATAGATGTTGCAACACAACCATTAAATGTCAACTACCTTTCATTACACTCTTTACCAAAATAATCAAATATTGTTCATTAATAAATTTTACCATTCATGTTTTTTAAACTATGCAGCTAAGTATTGGTCAATAATATGATTTTACAGCATTTTATGTGTTTTTTCGGTTCTATTAATTATTATTTTTTGATAACTTAATAACAATATTAAAATCGTATTATGCTCTTCATGGGAAAAGTTTTCACTCCAAAGAAACAAAGTTGACTTTGCTCATTTGGCGCATTTAAATTCATGAGTCCCTATTGGACTAAGTCAACATAACTCCTAATAATTTAATAAACATTCAGTTCAAAGAAAGATAAGGTGCTTATCAATCTCCATTTGTCCAGAACTTATCTATTATCATTGTATAAGAGACCTTAAAATATACTGATGTTTGATTGTGGATGACATAACCCCCTTTAATACTGGCAGAATGTAATGGTGGAGATTAAGTTCCTGTACTTATCACATTTATAATAATGTAAGACTTAAACCCTTTTTCCAAGTAGCTACAAACTATCGAGTTTGTTAAATAAATTAAATATATAACCTGAGTAAAAATAATGTAACTCATTTGATTAAATAATTTTTAGTGATTTTGTAATTTATCATTTTAGAGTGTGGCTATACTAAAACTAGTTAAAAGTTTCATATTTATTTAAATATGTAATAAACTGCAAACACATTATAATATTGATCAACTATTAAATGATAAAATAATACAGACTTAGATAATGCTTGATAATACAGATAAATAGAATGCAAAGTTGAATATAAGCAAATAGCCTGATGAGACAAGGCCAGTGTCACTTTAAATGATTAGTGCAATTTACTAATTTTGTATGTTAGCTTGCATGAGCACATTTTTCTATGGATAAAAGGGAAAACCACCTTGTGCATGCATCGCTAGAATAATAACATAAGTAATACCGATACAAAACAAATAAGAGGGCAAATATTGTAGAACCATTCAAATTATGGGATTTAAAAAAAACTATTGACAGAGTATAGCTAGATCTAATTAATTTAGAAACTCCCAAACTAAAAGTTTTGATTTCACAGTAAAAGGTTGACAACATCGTATACACACACTCTTCATATACATTGTGATGGTTCTTAAAAGGATAAAGGACCTTTAAAACCAATATACTAAATTTGGCCCAGGGCTCAGGGAGCTTTAAAACTGTCTCTTAAGATCTTGCAGTTTAATAGTTATCAAGCCGAGCATGTTTTGATGTTCAATTATGGACAAATGCCAATTATCTATCATGATAAATACAAGCTGCTAGTTTAAAGCAAGCCCCAACTGTTATTAGAAGTTAAAATGTGGTTAAAGAAAGATAAAGGTAGCTTTGATTCACTTGAATACAGTTTAAATTTGCGTAGCATTAAAATAGCTTATTTGAAAAATACTTGGGCAGAGACTGGAAACCATTTTGGAATCCTTGACCATATTGCACATAATTGGAATACTAGAGGGGAGGAGGAAGCTACATGAGAAAAAAAAATTAGAAATTCAAGGTTTCAACTAAATTTTTTGAAGTTTTCAAGGCAAAAAAGAAATCGAGTTTTTCCAAATCAAAAGTTAGCCTGATTACTCAATTTGGACTCTACTTCTAAATCGGTTTCTTAGAGGTGGTAAGGTATCGCCTAAGGATAATGTTACATTGTTATATTTCTTTTATAAAATAAAAATATTTATTTTATAAATGTATATGACAAAAAAGTTGACACCACATTTGATAAAATGGGAGCTAAGATGAAATGTGTAATTACAATACATCACATTTTCTTCAGAGTGTGACCAATATATGTATTAAAAAAAAATCACCAATCATGCCAAAGATATTTACAAATGGACCATACAAAACTTATGTTATAGCTAGCTGAGTGTGGAGTATGTTTATTTATAATGAACATTTACATTTTTAATTGTTTTATATGCATAAAGGTTAAACTTTGAGATTTCACAATTTTCGTTGATAAAAAAAAGCCATGAGCAAGTTCTACAAGGTAAATCTTCTACAAAAGATTTTGATCGATCGTCAATATTACATTGTAGCATTTGGCTACATGCATAGGAGAGTCAAGTCAGGAAAATATACAACTTACCCCGTTTCACCATCCCTGCGTCTCAGACTATGATTTGGAGAGAAAAACAACAACACAACCGAGTATAGCCGCGCCACGAGATAAACTAGCTACTGCCATCAAAGTTCCAACGACACCCACTAGAGTGTGCCACATAACCAAAGGCATTCCAAAGAGCTTAACCTGTGAAGAGAGGTTGTTCTACTATAATCTAGAAGGTTCCAGTTGTTTGGAGTGTATAGTAGAAGTTATTGTTGTCATGCACATTCCCCCCCTTGGTGACCATTTGTATTCCCCCAACCATGTATCCTGTTTTCCAATGTTCTCTGGGTTTTTCTTGTATATATAGTACCTGCGGAAAAGCTTGTCGGCACTCTTGGACTTAGCTTGAACGGAGGAATAATAAGCTAAGGCTTCAGATAGTTAAAATGTAAGAACACATTTCTTTTTCGGCTTAGTATTACTTCGTCATTATTAATTATTTATTTTTTATATTTAGCTTTTCAAAATTCTTGTTTCGGCAATATATTATTAATTTTGCAAAGGGGAAATTTATAATGCATGTAGAACTTAGATCGATGTTGAATTTTGTCATGTATGAAAAAAGTCGATTATTATATGGATGTTGATACTTGATTTATTTTTGTGGATATCGATACTTAATTTACTATTGAAGATGTTTATACTTAGGTTATTTT
>CABEEJ010005442.1:28479-44330 GCA_901482245.1 Timema douglasi | reverse complement strand
CCCTTCTTATAACCCTCTCGTCTCTTAACACACTATTTTTCTCTGGATGCCACCTCTACAATTCATCCCCTCCACCACAAAACGCCATCGCATAAAATTTTCCTGTTCATAATTCTCATCTTTAGGTCTGACTCATCACATTATCGTAACTAGTACATAAACGAATAGCCCGAATGAGTAGTAAGACGAGGTTCTAAAAATAAAACTAAGGGGTACACAATTATAAATCGGTTTTTCGCTACTTTTTTTTTTAGTAGATCTTTGAATTTTTTAAGGGAACAGGATTAGAAAGTTGAATTATAAAGAATTTCCCAAGTTTTTGACCAAAGAAATATTTGTAAAAAAAAGAAACGTGTAAGTAAAAAACAAGAAAGACCTAGGTTTTTTTATAATGGCCCCTCCAACTCACAGACAGGAGTGTTGACAGCTCACCTATTGATACCGGTGTTTCCGAGTAGATACGGGGTCTCGCCATACCACCCCCCACACACACCTCTGTCGTTGTGGAGCCCGTTGGTAGAGTTGCCGCCATACACGTGACGAGGGCTGCACCGTGGATTAGTGGTCTCTGAATAGCACAACAATAATAAATACAACATGGTGTGAAGGGGGTGGCAGGGGGAGGAGGGGGGGAGGAGCAACAACAGTTCCCAGGGATCTTAATTGATTGATCATATGTAGCTGACGATTTACGCACGTCCATCACACACTCTGTCTTAAAATGTGAGTGCAGAATGACCCTGGGTACGGGATGACCCCTGGATAGCTCAGTGGTTAGAGTATAGGCCTACTAAATCATTGGTACCAAGTTCATTCCCGTGTTCGTTATTTTTATATTAAAAAATAGGTATTAATCTATATTATATTACACAGAATATTACTTTTGTTTATACTTAAATACGTAAATAAATTAATTTCCTCCAAACTACCTTCTTCATTCACATCCCTAGATTAAATATTTAACCCTATTCATTCCTACCCTTAGTGTAAATCTTAACCCACACATACACACACATAGACCTATATATAAATATATATAACATTTAATAGTTAAACTTAATTTAGGAATGAATACTTTAAACGCACTAACATGAGTTTAGAGATAGTTTAGAAAAACAACGAAGAAAACAACTATAACGGATACCCTCTGCTGTAGTGTAGACAGTTGGGATTCGAATATTGGCCTCCCGTTAACAAACCTACATGGGATTAGTGCTTTAGTTTTTACTCGTTCCTTTGAGTCTTATAACTCGTATGGGATCTACTCCTAGCTACACGATTTCTCGGTAAACCCAGCTGGGAATTTAACCCCCATCTTTCCTTCGTAATAAAACCAGACATGACGATACTTATGCTCAATCCCACATGAACACTGGTGTGGGTCTGTGGATATTGTGAGGGGTGATAAATAATGTTTACATAAATTACTGAAACTATTTTGAGTAGCATAAACTAGTTTCCAACCCACTTCGGTGGCAAGATAGGGGTTCGAGTCTCAGTTGGATGTACTGACGGTGTTTCCCCTGAATTGTTTCACACTCCCAAACCCTTCCTTCACCTTTGACAAGACATCTTGTGAATGTGTGGAATGGCAGGCCTCCACCGTGGTTCGGATCCCACGTTAAACTGTAGGTCCTCCATTTCATCTCACAATCACCCTACCATTACACATTAGTGTAAGTGCGTACAACCCGAACGGGTAGTAAGACGCGGTGCTAATAATAATAATGTTTCATACTCTCCCTCCACGTAAGTGTGGACACACTTATTTTTAATATAACCTTACTCATACTTAAAACACTAGCGTTATTAGTAATGACCGTACTTAAAAAAAGAAGGTAAAAACCTAGATTTTAATATTTGTAAGAAAATTAAAGTCACATTTTACGAGTGTCCTTGTAGTCAGAGTTAATAAAAGAAAGGTTTCCACAAAGGCCCAAAGATGTAAACATGTAAGCCACGCACTGTTTCGTTTTCTGGGCTCCACACACACTAGAGAAGTAAGATGTATATTATGTTGTTTAAAATATACTTTTTCTTTCTGAGATGTTTTTCAGTTGCCATCGTTTGTGCTACTAACGGTTTTTTTTTCAATTCATTCTTTGTTGAAGAGTGTATATATACATAAAAAGTCACCTTCTGCGAATACCAGAGGAAAGATACTTTTGAAGTAAACGACAGTCGTTTGTTTATGTAGATAATTTTGTTCTTTTGATGCTTCTTGGATCAGTTATTTATGTGTGTATTGTTGATTTTTCATGGGAGATAATAATTTTAAAAATCAAGTCAAAGCGGTTCTGTAAACATGGCTTTCAAGAAAATCAATTAAATCTTTAACCTTTTCCTTCTTTTGTCGACATTATTCGGGAATTGTAGTTGTGGCGTTTTACCTTCTCTCGGCACATCGGAGAGAAGGTATTGTGATCGTCAAAATAAAATCAATCTCAATATTTTGGTAAATGTTGACATTTTATGACCTCATGAAACAAAAAATGTGGTTTTCGCAATGCCTTATGTTTGTCTGTCCGTCCGTCTCTCTAGAGCCGAAAATATTTTACCGATTGGGCTCAAACTTGGTATCGTGGTTTTTCATAAGGTCCCCCTGAGGTGTTTTTAGAACTAGACATCTAATCCTAAAATTAAGGGTAGTTTACTGAAGGGCAAAAAAATAAAAAAATAAACATTTTCTCAAAATTCGCTTAACGATTTTGATTAAAGTTTGTATCTCAACACTGTTTATCATTATAAACAAGATGGCAATTATAATGTCATTAAAATAACTTTGAGGCTACTTTACATGTGGGTAATTTTCCAATTTGATAATTTTTTCGAACTATTTTAAATACGTAATAACTTATAATTGTAAAGTTGTAGTACTAAGTTATTAAAGGTACAAATCTTTTATTTGAAATATATTTTTATAGAAACAATCATTTTTAAACTATAATCAAATATAATATATACTATTTAATTCAGGTCCTTAAAAATCAATTTGATTATATTATCTTTGGTGGACAAAGATGTTTCTCTTTTCTTTGTTCCTAGCTCTTAATGCCATAGAGTAAGTAAGTAGCAGTATATATTATTTCATTTGTGATCTTTGTTGTAGTGTGTCAACAACAATCTATAGACCTATTATTTATTTTCACAAATCTTGCGAGTTTCTGTCAACAAATGTTAGTCTGTTTCAAACGTTCATACCGGCATTGGTAAGCACTTGGGGTCAGGCGTCATGAGGGGTCAAATACAGGACAGTTTTACCGAGGATGATTTTCCAATTTCCTCCCTGTGTAGTTCCTAGTATATTTCCTTTAAATTTTACCTTCCTCCTCACTACCTAATTAGTGTAAATATGAGGATACCACATACGGGTAGTAAGACGTAGAGCACGGCGAAATTTCTACATAAAATGTTAAAAAAATAAACTTGTTGAAATCCACACGATTTAAGGCATCTGTTTCACATTGTGCGAAATTCCCATCTACGAGGATCTTGAGGTTCGAATCTCACCTGGGTGCATTTAGAGGTATTTTACAAGTGTATGTATCACTGGGGCTTATCCATTCCTAATATACGTAGATTTGGGTGAATTTCAACTAAATTATTCCTTCCTGATCCTTATTACTAATTAGTTGATAACAATGTTGTTGAAAGGATTTTTCTTTTAGTTAAGGTAAAATACTTGCATGTAGGGCCTATTTGGTTTAAAAAAGTTTAAAATTTGTTAAATTTGCAACAATTTTATTTATTACCAATTTTTGGGGTCAAAAGGTCGAAATATACTTGATTCAAGGTTGACCATGTGGGTTTTCCAAATTGTATTAGAGTCCTATCTTCCAGGGGTGTAGCACCCTTACCCCCACCCCCTCCTCGAAAGAAAATTACAGGAATGTAACGTTGTGTGAGGGAATTTTAGGGCATCTTAACATAGTTCTGAACTAATCAATTATATGAATTTCAAGAGACAATTTTAGCAACAAATTAAAGTTCTGAAAAATTAACACGAAAAAGAACAACATATTTTCCCAATTTTACTGAACAGAACAAAATGAAAAAAAAGCTATATTTTATTATTTTTATCTTTGTTAACTCGGATACTGATGATTCAAAGTTGTTAATAGAAAATTGCAGACAAATCCCAAATACAAAACTTATATTTTTCATAAAAATAACAACAAAATGTAATATTACAGAGTAACAATGGGGGGCTGGAGCACCCCATATCGCCGTGTCTGGATTGTCGATGATGGATAGATTGGGTCTCTAATCCAGTACTGAGGGTGAATTTTCCTAAAATGGTTTTGTACTCTACACCCTCTTAATTTCAGCTACATAACATCGAAATTTAACTACAATCATCCTTACTAAATTATCGTAGTTATTACATATGCATGTAACAAAAAATGGGTGGTAAGACATGGTAGTTAATTTTGTTTTATTTTATTATATAGACAAATACTAGAGAAATATGAGAATGTGTACAACCGTGCAGACTACCTCGTAGGGGGAAGTATTGCACTGTGTATACGTTCCAACATTGTACTTCTATTCCAAGCGTCTATTTACTCTCCATGTAAATATTTGTAATATTATTTTCCAACTTTTGAATTGAATCTCTCCCTAGAGACAAACCTTTGGAGTGTCGTATCTGGTAACACCATGTTGTTGTTTTTAACTCAAGTTTGTTTTTGCCCTCGAGGCTACTGAAGAAACCAAAGATAACTCTAAAGAAGAGATAGTAAAAAAAAAACTAAGAAGAAAGAGCACCTTCCAGACAAATGCCTCAAGATTTATACAGAGAAGAGAGTAGGTGTAAGTCTTTTAAACGCTCCGAAGGAAAACGTCGCCTTGTCAGAAAAAATAACACGGGAGTTTNGAGAAAAAAAGAAAGAAAGATACATTTGAGATCATCCTTTCTTCGCAAGTAATCGTCCATCTTGTTCCGTTTTGTTGTGTCCTAGTGAAATCTTATTCTTACTCCCCTCCACCCTAATTTTTTTTTTCATCTCTTTCATCTTGCAAAGCTCTACTTCTGTCCATTCTCATGAGTCGTATAAATGGGAATCTACTATTCAACTAGAGGAAACAAAGACGACCTTGAAAGACTTGCGGAACAAAACGTAATGCCTTTACTGCGAGAGCATAAGAATCTTCACCACCCCTTCTCCTTTAGTACGGATACGTTTACTCATGAAGATTTCTTCCGGTTTTATGAAAAGATCGCGTTTACAATCCATGAATGGGTCAAGGGTTAGTCCGAGATTTATTTCGTGTACCCCCCTCCCCCTCCCCACTATCAAAATACTTGCAACGAAATGTTGGGATATTTTTGCTAGCGAATATTTTATTTTATCATATAGTAAAAGTATTGTAATTGTGAGATGATGATGATGATNCCGCCAAAAAAGTAGGTCTTGCAACATCTTGTCTATACTCATCTCATACATGTATGTCTGTTTGCCCCTGGGGATACTACCAAAACTGTTTTGTAGGTTCTGTTCAAACATAATATTTAGTTGAGAACCTTTTTTTAAAAAAATATTCTAGCTCACAAATTAAGAATTGTTTACTAATGACTGATTTTTGAAAATTCGAGAAAACGATTTTGTTTAAAATATACAAAATATTCTAGGAGTGTTTGACATGACTAAAAGCACTTAAAAACATGTTTTTAGAAGGAAAATTAGCTTAAGAGCATTGTATTGATTAATCATTTCTGAAATTTTGAGATCTTTTTGTAAATGGTTCTAGGGTTTTTGTTTGAAATAGTTATGTTAAGGTTCTTACATGATAAATGAGGATTTATTATGGTTTTATACTAAATAAATGGTACGGAATTCCGCATGGACTTTCTCGCTCTATTGTCTAAGAAAAGAATATATTAACTCAAAACTAGTATTATAATAAGTTATACACTAGTGAACCCGAGAATAAAAATTGAGCTATATATAAAACATTTTTTTGACTCATGGTTTTAAATTTTATAATTTTATTTTTAAAGAGTTAAGATCTTCATTTGTATATCTAGACCAATACAAAATATCGATATTGGGTCGCCAATTAAAATATTAAAATACTAAAATTTAGACTTCCGGTTAAAATGTTTATCATTTTACTAGGAGATGCACATCTTATGATTATTACATTGCTATTAAATGTCTCTTTTATAAATTTTGAACAATGAAAAATGTAATTATTGACTATTGAGTCTAAAATTGTTATAGCCGTTTTTGAGAAAATGGAATTTTTCTCTTTTCCCCATTTAGCAAACTGTTATTAATTTTAGGGTTAGACAGACACACAGCATTGCAACAACTACTTTTTAGGGTTAGGGTGGTCATGAAACGTCTACATCCATCAACATCTTGACGTAGATTTTTTGACAGTCGTAATACTCTACCTTAAAGTCCTAGCAAACTTAAAAGATGTATATATAAATATATATTTGTGTATAGCTTGAAAGTTATTGGTTTAATAAAAGTATGTTTCAAGTAAAAGATGTTTATTATAAATATATCCGCATGTATGATGAAATGATAAGTAATTTAATATATCAAAGATTTTTAGAGATAAAATTAAAAATTATAATTTATGCATCAGACCGGAACCCTTAAATTAATTTTGATGAAAATTTGAGAGAACTCATTTGGTTTGTAGTATTGTTCAAAGCTCATACATAATCAAAATCGTTAAAGCCTATTTTGATAAAATTGATTGTTTTTCCTTTCTATCTTTAAGTAAACCACCCTTAATTTTAGGGTTGGATATCCTATTCCAAAAATTTCTCTGGGCAACCCTATGAAAACCCTAGATACCAAGTTCTAGCCCAATCGGTAAAATAGTTTAGGCTCTAGTCGGAGCTACAGACAGACAGACAGACAGACAGACAGACAGACAGACAAACGGAAATTCAAAATCAACTTTTTCGTATTCGGGGGTCATGAAACGTCGAGCTTAATCAAAATTGATTTTTTTTTGCGATCACAATACTTTCTCTACCTATAAGATATTGAGAAAGTAAAAATATAGTAGGCCTGCTGTAATTTATTTCGTAAATAATTTTGAAAATTTTAACATAGACTTTCTTTAGATATTTCCGTCTATAAGATAGGTCCATGAAAGTAGCCGATGTATATTATATAAAGTGATAGGATATGGTAGAATAAAGTATTAAACTAGCCTA
This sequence comes from Timema douglasi, assembly GCA_901482245.1. Classification (NCBI taxonomy): domain Eukaryota; kingdom Metazoa; phylum Arthropoda; class Insecta; order Phasmatodea; family Timematidae; genus Timema; species Timema douglasi. Next base: position 37,147 of record CABEEJ010005442.1, on the reverse strand, counting down.
AACATAGTAAAAGCAAAATATTTTTTTAACTGTCATAATGGCTTATAAATACTCGTTATTGGCTATCATTATGTGCATTCTTGCCATATTTTAAGTGCAAACTTTTTCATCTGACTTGTTTAGAGGAATTTTATTTAATTAATTAAAATAATTTCAAATGGAATTACACGTTTATCAAATTGTGGATTATATTAGCCTTATTTCGGGAACGAATGGTCCCCTGAATTTATGGGATTGGTATCTTATAAATATTTTTATACTTTTTTTGGGGGGGTTGAGGAGCCTTTAACGGGTATTTTTCAAATACTTATATTATATCAGCTCATTTCTGATAATATTTGCCTAAGAAAACATCCCCAGAGCTCACACTGTATAATATCTGAATTAAGAGATGAATCCATAAAAATCTGGGATAACCTCACTTAACTACACATATGGGACCAAAATAAGGACGCTATAATCTAAGGGAGTTTTACCCAAATTTGCGTGGAGGTCGAGTGAGAAACCATTTAGGAAAATCCTAGTCCACACTCCACCCAACCGGGATTCAATCCTTGATTTCTACAGTAGCTCCATGGCTTCTTTGGTGCTGACTAACAGCTCACAGCTGACTTCTGACAGTCAACATTTAGGTATATACCTAAATTTTGACTGTCAGAAGTGACAGCTGCTAAGCACATGTTTTTGCAGATAATATGGTTCGGCGTAGGGATACATAATTTGGTCTGGTAACTTTTCAAAGCCGTCAGCTGTGAGCTGTCAGTCAACACTAAAGAAGTCATGTGGCTACTGTACGTTATCGACAGTTTAGTTTACTGCTAGAGAGACGCCTTAGATCATGCGTCCACCAAAGGGGGTGTGTATGGTTTAAATATATTTAATAAAATGAGAAACAGAACTTTTGAGTATTCAACATAGTAATCTCAATTTCCTTTATTAGCCTATAGTGCTGGCCAACAGTCATGAGAACTATAACAGGCCAGTACTTAAAAGTACACAAGCACCTTACACTACAATAACATATGAAAATTAATAATAGCTAAATAATGATACAGACTGATTAAAAGTTACAAAAATAGGACATATTAGTGATAAGAATAATAAATAAGTAGCTTAGTGTATCAAAAGCAAAAGTATTTAAAGGCAATATCAATAAGCTAACAAATAAATCAGAACAATGTAAATTTAAATATTCAAGATAAATGAGTGAAAAGGGAGTTCTTTAACTAACTCTCTGGGTTTGGCTTTTCTTTTATGATAAAAGTATTCGACAAATCTGGTACTATCGCTGTAGATACAACGACATATAGGGATCACCTTGTAGTAGTTTAAAGAAAATAATTTTGGAATAGGTGAGACCTGAGAAGGGACATGTATACCTATATGATCAAGGTCAGATTTTCCAGAAATGTTATTATTGAAAATATTAGAAAACAAAAAGGTCATCATTATAAAGTTATAATAATAATAATAATAATAATAATAATAATGGCGTTTAATAATCCAAACCCTGGTGACCATAGTAATTATTTCCCTTTGAAGAAAAATCCCCTGGTACCAGCCGGGAACCGAATCAAGTACCTTTATATCAGCAGCCAGGCGCACTGAACACTATACTAAGAGGCCAGATGGTATCTAACATGCTGTTCATATCTTACAATTTGGTCTTGAATGAGCGGTAGAAAATTTATAATCAATGAAAATAGATGTTTTCGTTAGTTTTGATGACTAAAAGTCGTCACTTTTGTTTAATTTGTTTCTTCTCTTGGATTTAAGTCATTGTTGATTGATAGGAGGGAGGGGGTGAGGGGTATATGGAAGAGAGGAGGGAGAGTTATTGACATGGGGAGGATTGGACATGTAGATGACATCATGCACAACATCACGAGGAGAGGGTGCAGATGAAATACGGGTGGGAGGGGGGACGGGGGGGGGTATGTAAGTATTTAGTGATGGATGTATAGCACAGATATATGTTGTCCTACACGCTTCCAACAGCTGTTGCCGTAATTTGACAAGGGGGTGGGGGTATTGGAATGGGGATAAGAGGGTAGGTTATTTAGGGGTAATTTGTTGTCAAAAGGAGGGTGCTGAATATAGATCTGCTCAGGATTACCCCAGCCATGGATTTTTTTATTTCGTGTTGTACAATCTTGGTGCATGATTTGTATTTAAATTTATCTGCACTACAATCTTCTTGTTTTATGGAATACATATACTAAAGATGGATCTTTCTAATCCTAGAATCCTTCGAATACTTATGGACAGAGCACAGATTTTGATTACATATTATCGTGGGTTTTTTTTCCACATAAAATGCTCATAGGTACATTACTTTGTTCATAAGTCCCTAGTTGTAAATATATATCTTTTTAAGTAACATTTTGGAATTTTTTAATGTAATAATTTCTCGATGGGAATCATTTTTTTAGTTATTTTATGAATATTGTTTAGACATTTCTAGGCATTGTTGAGTCATTTTAAATCATTAATATTGAATAATACTCATTATTATTCTAATAAATATATTTTCAAATACCATAGATAGTGTATAAATGTATAAACACTCAATCTGAAAATGTTTTAGCAGACACTTGTTGGAATACGAATATAATGGGTAGACGCTGAACTTTTTACCCTCTTTGCTAGTTTAGTTTTAATTCCGATTGAGATACTGCAACTATGTTTGAGAGGGTTGCATCGGAACGGGGTAGCTATAAATTCTGAAGTACATATTAGTAACTCAATAATGTATTTATAGGAATATAAGAGTTTGGTTGTAAAAGGATTTTCCTTGCATTTTACATTTGAAAAGTGCGTTTTTATGTAATCGGGTGCATTTATCACAAATTTTTGCTCGTCCTATTAGGTCATTTTTGGAAAATTGTAAGTAATTTTTAAGATCATTCTTAGGTAATAAAAATCCGAACCCTGTTTGTGAATATTCAAGAGTCAAATATTTAAAAAAATATATCATATGCGAGATTAGAAAAAAATGTTAGCGTTTTAAATTTGAAATTATTTTAGAGCTATTATTATAATATACAGCTTAGCTCAGTCAGTAGCGTGTCTACCTACTAAACTCAGCGCTCCGAGTTTGATTCCCAGAATGGCTGATAAAAGTACCATTGGTGTAATGTAGGTTTCCTCTTTTCACAGAGATGCTTTAACACCCGGGAGACTATATGTTGTATCTGTTCTAGATTTAATTTAGTTAACAAGATAGCGCCCACATTTACGGATAGTGTGTGCCATGTGGTAGGCACAACGAACTCTACGACCATTAATCTCAGTTTTCTAGACTGAAACTGCTACTTATTTATTCGAGTGGGTTCTCTACTGTCCTCACGAGGTTGAGTTTATCCCATTCAAGAACCATTGTTTCACTAAAAAATAGGAATGGGTAAGCGATGTAATACGTGGCTAAATGTTGTAGATGAATAAGTGAAAAAAAGAGAAACCTTGCGAATTTTAAGAATAAAATAGCATGTATGACTTGGTGTATGGGTTGTTGAAGCGAAGGAAGTATGCAAGAATAGGGAATGTAGAGAAATTTAGTGAAGATGGATTAAGAACGGAGATATTTTAGTTATATTCTTAGTTTATTGCTTACCCCTCAAGGGAATAGCGTAATGAGGTATGTATGTATCCATTTATTTAGTTTTCCAAAGTTATGAGAACAAAATCAGAATTGAAGGAAAACAAATCAAACCATTTTTTTAAATCTCTTATATTTATCAAATTTTCTAAGATTATGATTTGAAATTCAGGACTCGTAGATAAAAATTAAGATTTAAGTTTGATAAAAAAGTGGATTAAACTCCTCTCTTTCCACGCCTATAAAATTAAAATACTATTTGTGAACTTATTTAGTGCAATGATAAAATTGAATATATCATTGCCTAGAGATATTTATCTAAATATATCTTATAGTTCAAATATTTTAACACAAATATTACTAACTGGTTTAATCAATGGGATAAAGTTAAGGGTAGCATATAAATACACCAGAATAACGTGGAGAAGAGATGATAAAATTACAACAAGCTCTTCCTGGATTCAAATCTTGACCTTACCGTTCATTGATGATACAGTCAATTTCTAACCTCATGCATTATACTGATTGACCACTTGTCAGTGTGTGTTTTTATCAATTTAAGATAAACTGCTAGCGAATGAACGAAAAAAAGAAAGTAAAACGCAAAATGTTACTATTATTTTACACACGTAACCAAACTTCCCGATTGGAAACTGGACATTTTTGAGGACAAAACAAACTTTGAACGAACTAACTGAAACTCGCTTCGGTGTCTGAATGGTCTAACGCGCAAACGCTTGTAGTAAGTAGACTAGACTGCCGATGACGGGAATATCGAGGTTCGAATCTGGGCTGGGTTAGAATGGTTTTCAAAATGGTTTTCCACTAAACCTTCCACGCAAATGTATATGCACTTCCTATAAATATAGCTTTCCTCATCCCTAAAACCATTAGCCTATGAATCAAAATGGTTGTTATAAACTGCGCTAAAAAAAATAATACTGAAATATTGTAAAAGGGATACTGATATTCCGCGAATGATTTAACCAGTGGCGTGAAGTGGAAAGTTGCCAGGGTAAACAAAGATTATTAGAATTGTACCTATGATATGTTATCGCCCACCTAAACCCCATTTGACCTCTAAGATCTCTATATAATCTCATTTGGAAATACATTACTTTTGGTAAATTACCAATGAATGTCCGACTAAGTTATGAGAACAAATTTGTATTTATTTGAAGTATTGAACGTGTACTTTCCGAATGGAAATATTATAACACATACGAGAATTTCTATGAGTGAGAGTGAAAGGGCCTACCAAATTTGCCGGAAAAGGTATTTCCACATACCTCCCAGGGTTATTTAACTTGCCACAATCGACATGGGACCAACGGCTTTACTTCCCCTTCCTTATGTATTGTTGTATGATTTATTTTTAAATTAATTAAGCGTATAAGTATGTACATACAATTGTAATTTTTTTTTAAAGTTATCATTTTGACAACATGAGTTTCCAATTTTCAAATAACGGGCTTCCTTATGAAAATCAAACTGTAGCTCTGCTTATTCTAGCAACACTTCATGCCAATCTAATGATTTTTAACATCTGAAAACGTATGCAAACCCATTATATGACGCAATTTGAATGACGCTACATTTTACTGGTTTGTTCAAACGTGAAAAACGCACAGCAACAAAACAAAATATAAATGAAATGGCAAGGAAAAAAAAACATATTACAAAAGAGGTTCCGTGAGTTTTTATTTGTAGGAGAGTCAAAAGGATTAGAAGAAGAAAAATAAAACGATCTAGTATTTCTGTAGATTGCAGGTTACTCTCTAATTTCAACAATTGATGCTCCTCCAATTACACAATACAACAAGAAGCAGGCAGGCAGACAGACAGACATACAGTGGACCAGTATCACGGTAGCTGTGCACGGTACTACCAGAAGTTTCTTCAGAGCTTCATGCAGACAATGTACTGGAATTATGGCACAATGGCTCATGATTTTCCTTCAACACTCATTACCTTGCTTTGTTAGACAGCGCGCTTTTGTCGTTTACTCCGGCGTTTCAGAAAGACTAGGAGGGCAAGGGGGTGGGGAAAGAGGAGGGATGGGGGGGGCACAGGCGTGATTTTATGGGGGTGGGTGGTGGGGAAGGTTTATTCTTCTAGTGACTCAACCAGTAATATAGATAGATATATATATAAATAAATGTTAGTGAGTTCAGGGTAAAAAAAAAAGCAGAACATGAAGAGAGAGAGAAAAAAAAGACAGAAGTAAGGACAGAAAAAAAAATATGAGAGAAGGGAAAATAGCGATTGTATAATAGGAAGAAAATGATGTGATGAAAAGGAAGGGAATTATTATAGAAAAGTTGAGATGGCTCCGAAAGCAATGGAAAAGGGGCTATTTAGGATTATTATTATTATTATTTTTTTACAAAAGAAAGGGAGTGAGTTTTTTTTTATCTGACAAGATATTAAGATTTTATGGTGAAAGCACGTCTTGTAAATATTTCAACAGGTGGAATCAAACATCTTGTTAAAAATACGCGACATGTCATAGAATTAATTGTAATATGTGTTATTAAAAAATTAGTTTTAAATAAAAAGTACACTAGATTGACATGTAATTCTATTTTACAAAATATAATCAATTTTAAGAAATTATCTTCAAAAAATAAATTAAGGTAAAATTATATTTTAGCTTATTCTTAAAAATTATATATGCTTTGTCTATTATAGTTTAAATAAAATGCAAATAATAATACAATATTATATACTTTCACTATAACTGACAGAAAATATATGTTTTATTATACACTCTTCTATATATTTACTCAACTGACAACCATTAGGTTTGCTACAGTTGCACTCCATTACTGCCCTTGAAACAATTTCTGTATAGTTTGAGTTATACCCCTCTAATTAATTAATTTACGTTCCATTATGCTTTTATTTATCATCTTGATCAATACGTTAAACAATTTAATTAAAAAGTTGTGGTTTCTACAAATAATTAAATGTATTTACTTTAAGCGTGTAGGCCTACACACTTAGAAGCAGTAAAAATTAGATTTAATTTTAAATTTTATATTATTCTGTACACCAATAATTCTTCTGTGTTGTATCTTCACATATATGATTGAAAGCTATATTGAAATTCAAAGTAATTGTTTATAATTAAATAAAATCATATACAATACTCATATCAAGGAAATACTAAATAACGTTTTCTAATCAAAATTACCTACTATACTTGAAACAACAGTGTATAACATACACAAAATAAATTATCAATTTTACTTTTGACTAAAAAATAATTTCTAAAAGTAACGATTACATTAATATTATAATAACTTGTATCATAAAAAGATATAAGGCCACAAAGAAATATGCATAAACAAAGTATAGTAAATACCAAGAGCCGAAAGTATAAGTGTATGTGACAACGTCAGCAATTTACATGTGGGATAGATTCAATTCCAACAAATCAAGAACGTAATTGATATAAATTTATAATAATTGTGTAAGTCTCTAGAATGTTTCTCAAACCTGTTGACTAATCCCGCAAAAGTATCACATGGGAAAATGTTTGCAATGCTAAAATCAAATTAGTTCCACGCCAACGCTTGAAGCCAAAACTAATGAAAATTCGATATCAAGCTCAACAAGACCCCAAAATTAATTTGTTATATTATTATTTATTATTATTTATAGTAAAAAGACGTTCTTTGTATCTCGTTGTGTGCAACTTGTTTTTAACGCATTTTTACAAACTAGTGGGAAATTTTAATTTGGGATATTTAAATTAATGTCAAGTTTATTTTAAAGGTTATTTCTCTAGCTAAAAGATAATTTCAATCAGTACTGATAGGCCATTGATTCGAAAATATATACTATAAGCCTATTTGTATATACGTAAATTGCATTTTAACTAACCCGATTATAATATTTTATTCTAATGAATACAGTTTTTCTTTTATTAAATCTTCATTTAGGAGAGTTGTAACTGATTTTAACCCTCAGAATAGTTTCGTAATCTTAAAAACTTTCTTGAACTAGCAAACCTCGTTAACAAACTTAAATCACAACCAAAAACCTCAACCTCACCATTAAAATTCATGTTTAGAAACAGACAAAGAGAGAGAGAGAGAAAGACTTTCATGTCTCACATTTGTTCAGCTCCTCTTGGAAACTCCGGAAACCTCCTTCCTCTACTCTGGTAGAAACCACTGGTCAAACTTCAGAAACCCACAGCCTTCTTATCTCTATATTCTCTAGTTCTAGCCTCATTTTCCTTACCCTTCTCTTGAATTTAAAAAAAAAAAAAAAATATATGTTGTGGGGAAAGAAAATGTATACAAGATGAGAAAGGGGTGAGTACTAGAAGAGTATGGAGGAGAGGAGAGAGTTACGGGGAACGTTAGTTGCTACTGTATACGATCCTGTAAGATGAGGTTTTCATCCACCATTGAAGGGAAGACATGTGTTTGTAGATCTCTGTCTGTTTGTATGTCTATCTGTCTGTTTGTCTGTCTGTCGGTCTGTCTTCTAGTCTTGGCTTTGTGTTCAACACTAGGTTTCCAAGCTTCACCCCCCTCGAAGGCCCCCCTTCCCCTATTTTCCCTACTTCGCCACTGGAGCAAAGAGCTTTCGCACAAACTTTGGCGCATCAGTTTCTGGTAATGAAGGCGTATTCCAAATAGGAATTCTCTCTCAAGTCTGTAATGTGTATATACACACACAGTAGAGTTAGTTTCAGACAGACGCTGGTGGATATATAGATAGCTTGGGGGACGTATCGTTGTATAGCCTTACTGCCAATCTCCCCCCCCCTACCTTACCACTCCTCTAGACCTCTTTACCCCCTATTCCAATGCAACCCGGTTTACTCCTTTTGTCGGAGTCTGCTCTGGTTAGCCTACAAGGCGTTTCCCTTCATTTGCTTAAGTAGCGGAAAATATCCCCTCAGACAATACTATAAGGTCCAACGAGAACCAATTCTAGTTAAACTAATTGGGCAAAGTGGATGAATATTCTCATGTTTACTCATATCTTACAAATAAAGCCTTCTCTTTTTTTTTATCAAAGCTGTCAAATGGATTCTACCCCCCCCCCCCC
>CABEEJ010005442.1:0-12298 GCA_901482245.1 Timema douglasi | reverse complement strand
TCTGAGAAGAAGAATAGTAAAGAAAGAGACAGGATAGAGAAGGCACAGTTAAAGTGGTATGGCCATGTGAGAAGTAGAATAGTAAAGAAAGAGACAGGATAGAGAAGACACGACTAAGGTGGTACGGCCATCTGAGAAGAATAGTAAAGAAAGAGACAGGATAGAGAAGGCACGGCTAAGGTGGTATGGCCATGTGAGAAGAAGAATAGTAAAGCAAGAGACAGGATAGAGAAGGCACGGCTAAGGTGGTATGGCCATGGGAGAAGATTGTAGAGGGAAAGGATGCCCAGGAGGATGTTGGATATGGAGGTGGGGGGTAGGAGGCCGAGAGGAAGACCAAAGGATATATGGCTGAAGGGAGTATGGAGGAGTGTGGAGGAGAGAGGAGAGGACTGGGCTAAGGGGGAGAATGAGAGTTGGTGGGAGGAAAAGGAGGCAGTGGAGAGGATTATGTTCCAAACAGGTGTCATGATGATGATTGGTAAAAATATTTTAAATCAATAAAATACACACACAGGTGACGTCATATCTTTACTATTAGAGGGGACAGACAGAAAATATTTTCACCATAGCTTAGACATTAAAATAATCTCATTACCAATTGAATAATATGGAAAATATGATGATGTAATTAATTTTAAAATTCTTCTGGAAAGAAAAAGTTATGTTAAGAAGTTATGTATTGCTCCAAATGTGTATTTTTAATTTTCTACAGAATTCCACAGATTATTTGGGGGAAGAGGGTGTGTCCCCTCTGACCCTCCCGCTAACGATGAACAAGATTATACGTATTCATTAAGATAGTATAATTTAAACAAACTCTTTTAGACATGTTTTGAAAATATTTGTAAATACTAAAGAGTACAATATTTGCCTCTGAAATTATTATTATTTTTATTAGCACCGCACCTTACTACCCGTTCGGGCCATACGCACTTACGCTAATGTGTAATGGTAGGGTGATTGTGAGATGAATATGGAGGACCTACAGTTTAACGTGGAATCCGAACCACGGTGGAGGCCTGGCATTCCCCACATTAACAAGATGTCTTGTCAGAGGTGGTCTGAAATTAAAAATCAAATGCTTGATCCCCTTAACAAAACTATTTTTTTTTACATAGATTAATTACCTAACATAAGTATTAAATATCCCCCAAATAAATATTTAGTTAAATTACAATATTTAAAAAATAATGAGTCAGACCCACTTCTACTTACTTTTTCCGTTGTTAGATAAGATATAAATAAAACTAAAGCACAATTTTTTTTAATAATAGGGCCTATTTAGAAACGTACACATAAATTGATCATTGTCATTTAATTAATTCATTTTAAAATATACACCATATAAACAAACTCAAATATTAACTTCTAACGTAGTTCAGTGTTACTAATGAACGAGTTGAACCTCGAATGTAATACTCAAACAGGCTCGTATCAGAAATAAAGGAAAACAGAAGTCTTATCTAAAACCAGATAACTACCAACCTCAAATGTCAACGCCTACTATCTTTGTTTGGTCAATGTCTCACTGCAAATACATTGTGTAATTTGTTAATAAGAACAGCTTTCTATTCCATTTTTTTTAATGCCACATGCTTTTTAATGCAATTCCATCACTACAACTACTTTCATTTAATTGATAAAACTAGAAAAATGTCTATTACATTAAATACTATTGGACATTAATGATATTGAAGTTACGAATATACAGACTTCAATAAAATTGTAGTTGATTCCTATATAATTGCATCAAACAAAAATCAAAATAATGAATTTCGACTAATAAATATAGATAATCACACAGCAATAGCCTTAAATGAATATATCCGAATAATACTCACAGCAACAGATGTCTTATACGCCTTAACCTTACCATTCTCTGGTATTAAAGTTGATGAGATATCAGGTCCATTAAATGAAACAAAAGCTATAATTATTCAAACAGGATGATTTTGTGGGACAATGTTCAAAAATACGTGACACAAATAATAGATTTATACCAATTACAGTTGAGAGTGTTACTAATCTCATTTACCTATTGTATTATATCAATAAGAGAAGATATTTAAATTCATTAGGTGACCGAAAGTATATATGGTCTCTTAAACCATTTTATAATAATATAAGAATTACTTCTATTGGAAATATTAGTTAAACTAAAGGCCCTTGGCCCTGTCGAGGGCAGATCTAAAAAACTATTTTGTGGGATGGTGGGTTGGAGGGTGAAAGGCGTGGTATGGCTTCACAACCAACAGAAGATCCTTCCGCGCCAACAAGAACAGATGAATCACGGAAACTGTAGATGGCGCTGGCTACCGGACAGGTCTTGCGGAAAAATCATACGTTTGGAAATATCAGTTTTTTCGAGAACGAGTGAAATTTTTATGTCAATATTTTCAACACCCCTTCTAATATAATGTATTGATGTTTATTAGTTGTTACATTTTCCTATTTTTTGTTATGAAGCCGGCAGTTTTCTATTGAAAAATAGTGACCTGGTGGTCTAGGAATAAGGTGTCGTACTTCTGTGCTGGGGGTCCGGGGTTCAATTCTTGGTACCAGCACAGCTTGCCAAACCCTTCCTTCACCTCTGACAAGACTTGTATTAAACACAACTTGTGGATGTATGGAATGCCAGGCCTCACCGTGGTTCGGATCCCACGTTAAACTGTAGGTCCTCCAATTAATCTCACAATCAGCATACCATTACACATGAGCGTAAGTGCGTATAGACGAAACGGGTAGTAAGACGTGGTGCTAATAGTAACAATAATATTTAAAAATGTCAATTTTATCGATATTTGATCACTGTTAAAATTACAGAGGAGGTGTGTGTATATAAAAAGTATAGATTAATCAATATGCTTCTATTCTTGAACAAACCGTTTCCAAAAAGAAAATTACAAAAAAATAAAAATTCTCGAAGATAACGGTTTGTTCCCATGGCTCTGTATTTCCACGTCAAATAAAAAGGGCCAATCGCCTTAAGTTATTTAACCATACAGATCTGTCTGATAGTGAAAGAGGGATAAAATAATCCATCCATATTAAATATCATAAAATCAAAGTCTAAAATTAAAGTTTAAGTTTATGGTAGAATCTTCTTAATAGTTAGGCCTACATTAATTGAAAATACGATTATTTGATATAATAACTTATTTAACGGTTTAAAAAAGTATTGTAATTTTCTGTGAGTAGTGTGTTTAAAAAAATATTTTTAAAGAAATATTAATGTTTTTAGTGGCTTAACTTACTAACTTATCTTGATGTTTGTAAATTCTTCCAAATGTGTGTTCCACAAACAACTTGTATTAATCTCCGTTATTGTGTTTGGATAATCTTGTAAGATCTAGTATACTCTATAATGTTTTCAAAATAAAGAGTTAAATATATTGATAAAAAACTTAAGCTATTTATAAATAAAAACAGAAGATTAGTAAAATTTCGATAATATAAAACCAGGGTATCACCTCACGTGTAGAGTCTATTTGCCATAGGAGTGGTGGTGACAGCTAGAAAAAAGTTATCAGATCTACTTTCATGTGTCCATTCACCAAACCACATGATCTACATGACCAAATGTAGAGTTGTCACTTTTGGCAGTCAAAACTTTCACAAAAACTTTATTTAAACTATTTTTTACATTATTGAATCACGAACTTAATAAAATATCCGTTTGGATTTTTATTTTTTGTGGAAGTAGGCTCTATTGTTCACTTAAAAATGCTTTACAAACGAGATTTTCTAAAATGTTGCGTTATTTTCACAAATTAAGATTGTTAACAAGACAAAACTAGTACTCTTGATGACGTCAAAAAAACTGTCTTTTTGTTGTGTCTATGGACATATGTTTCTAAAAAAAAGTTTTATTTTGAAACTAATAATTGGTATGCCTCTTTCTCTAAGTCATAAAAACACATTTTTTGTATATATTTATTTTGGTGACCACCTTTAAGAATATAAAAGTGGGAGTGTAATACTTTTTAATATATTATTTCATGCACTATAATATATCTTGTTGCCACAACAACAAAACAAAAAAACAATCATTCTAGAAAATATGTTGTTCTTTCAATAAGTTCTAAAAACCAACCAAACAGTAATTCATAGTGAAGTGTTATTAGAAGCATTTATTAAAACTTTTAATTGACGATATAGTATTAATAAGAAAATAATAATTATTTCCAAATAGGTTAACATTAGTTACTTCCAACCGATGTATGCAATTAAAAATCTTCCGCTAGGTGTCTGATACCACCCCAACAGCGCCAGAGGCGAGTCCGCCGTATATCCATACATGTGTTTGACGATATGAACTTGTTCCAATATTTATGTTCACAGACCCTTTCTTTACGAAGCACACTCTGTCACTAGTAAGCCACGCAACTAGCAACTGGTACTATCTTTGACCGATGATGAATAATCCGTACAGTCAGATATAAAATAGCCTTATCTCCGGTCTGATAAGTTAGCTCTGAGTGCTATTTATTTACATTCGGTGTCGATAATACCCGTCCTAATCAATAATTTACACCTAAATTATATACGTGTTTTACGAAGCCTCTGTACAGTACAACTTTCGTAAAAAGAACCTTACCACCTGCTTCGGTGGGTGCATGGTCTAAGGCGCTTCTTTCTCAGTAGACTAGATTGCCTATGATGTGTAGATCGAGTCTCGAACCGCTTCCAGGTTGTCATTTTTAACTTAATTGAATGTGATAGTACTAACTCTTGTTGTTCACATTAAACACTAAAAATAATCATTCTTACTACCTGTTCAGGTTAAACACATATATGATAAATACTCTAATGGGGTATGGATGAGGAAGGAAGCATTTTAAAGGTAATCTACCCAGATTTTCTCGGAAAGAGAGTGGGGAACCATTTAGGAAAAAACACCCTTTGAGGACTTTACCGGAATTTGAACCCTGATCTCCCCATCTTCAGCAGGCCTGTCAGACATGAGAGTGGCACCTTTATATCATTCGCCCATTGAAGCGGGTAAAATAATTAATACTCTGAAACGCGTCATACTAGACCTACGCATTCTGTTCAAATCTGTTGATCTAACTTCTAGCATATATAACTCAATATATTTTCTACCCGCCTCAGTGTCGTAGTTAGCTAACACGCTAGTTTCTTGTTGAGCTAGACTGTCGAGGACGGGGAGATCAAGGTCCGAATTTCGCTCGGGTAAACTGGGGGTGGTTTTCCCCAAATAGTTTTCAACTCTAATTCCACGCAAATTCAGGTTCAATTCCTCTATACTTAACCTGTTCAATTCCTCATCCATTAGCGTAACTAGTACTTAGGCGTATAATCCGAACGGGTAGTAAGACGCGTTGTTAATTTTTTTTTTAAAGTGTTTCTTTAGGTCTTAGAATAATTGTAGTATCTACTATGAAAACAAAATATCCTCTATGTGAGTATGTATGTATGTGTGTATGTGTGTGCACGCGTATGTGTCAATTTAAACCTCCACTGGTAACTTACATCATTAATTTGTATTGCTAAAATCATATGACACAATTCCGGAAGTATTTTTAAAATACTAACTGTATAACTTGATCACATATCTGATAGTAAAGATAATATGCGTAGTATATTTTAAACTAGTATATCCCTTTCGATGCTGGGGAAAGTGTTTAACATATTGTAAATTCAATTTTAAATCAATTTTGTTGAGAGTTTATATAAGTTATTTCCTGCATCGCGTCTCACTATCCGTTCGGGCTAACCGTATTTAGCCACAATAGTACTAGTTTCGGTGGACAAACAGTCTAAGGCAGGGATCTTCAACCTTTTTATGTGAAAGGGCCAAAGTTTCTGTCACGTGTTGGCTCGCCGGCCGCAATATTTGAATTGAATAAATATTAAAATATTCTTATTAGCTCCTTCTTATTCACTTATACTCACACTATAGGGATTAGTATTTCTCGTGAAGCGTTTTCTCTGCTGTGCCATAGCACGAGGTAGCATGATTTTTCTTCTTATTATTATTATTATTATTATTATTATTTAGCACTGCGTGTTACTACCCGTTCGGATTATACGCTTTAAGTACTAATTACGCTAATAGATTAGGAATTGGGAAGGTCAAACTAGAGGAAGTGAACCCGCATTCACGTGGAGGAAGAATGGAAAACCATTTAGGAAAAACCACCCCCAGTTCACCCGACCAATATTCGAACCTCGATCTCCCCGTCCTCAGCATTCAAGCTCAGCACGACTAGCGCGTTAGCCAACTACGCCACCGAGCCAGGTATGATTTTTCTTTTCTACTAGGGCTGTCATTTTTCGGTTCAAAGTATATTTGTACTAAAACGCAATATTTTTCTTCGTACACAAAGCAAAAATCGTTTATAGAATAATGTAAAGTACGTATTTATTCTATTAGTTGATTACATTTTTTATATATATATATATATATATGTATTTGTCATTTTTTCTATCGAAATAATTTTATATTTTACATGAGTTGCAAAAAATGTTATCGCACGCTGTGGGTTGAAGATTCTTGGTCTAAGGTATAACATTCTTAATAGATTGGATTGCTTAAAACGGGGATATCAGGGCTCAAATCTTGATCGGGTGGAATGAAGATGGTCTTTCCTAAATATTTTCCTCCTCTCCCTCTACGAAAATGAGCGTACACATCCTCTAGAATCAACCTTCCTCTTACTCACCGTGTCAAGCACCAATATTCGAGTTGCCTGAACAAGCGGTAAGATGTTGTGTATCACAACTTTTTTTTATTGTTATTTTCAGGGTAGGTAGAAAAGTCTGTGTATTTTTCAACGAATTGCAACATCGCGTATTTCGAGGAGTCTAATCTCAGCCCACAGCAGCCCTCGGGCAAGAAGGCAGCGCGCTATTGTTAGGAGGAGTGCCATTGTGTGCTATCCTACACACAATTGTGTTACGTATTCTCGTCACATCTGCCCTTGAACAAACAGTGAAACATCGCATTGTTCCGTCTCCGGTGAGGTTCGTTGCGAGCCCCCTTAAGGGCACAGGTGAGGGGGGTGTCTCATCCAGCGTTTGGGACCCTTACGACCGGGAGAAATCGGTCACAAAAAAAAAACTTATTCGTAGCAAGACGTTGATCTTAAACCGATGGATTAAGAGATTTCAGCGTCTTGTCACGAACATCTCGGGACAATTTTCAAATTACAATTCTTAGACCCACTTCAGTAACCGAATGGTTTAAGGAGTTCTTATCGCAATGATTGGACTACTAATGATGGGGTATCGGGTCTCAAATCCCGGTCAGGTTTACTGAAGGTGGTTTTACTTATGTAGGTTTTAACCAGGGCTGTGGAGTTGGAGTCTGAAGCAATTTTTGGCGGAGTTGGAGTCGATAGAAAGGTGTCGACTCTGACTCATAGAACTTTAGTTTTTCTGCTCAGAAATGGTAGTAAACTAAATATATTATTTTTATGTTCTATTAACCAAGTAGCCTGATGATTCAAGTGTTGGGGATAAATTGCCCTGTGCTACCATTTTAGTATAAATCTAAGTTTGTTTTAAGCTACAGTTTTATCTACTCAATGACCAGTGAAATTGTGCGCTTTTTTTGTACTTATATTACACCACCGTTGATATTTATATAGACAACTATTGAACTGTAAACTTCAATTACCCTGAATGGTAGTAGTCTTACCTTGACAAATTACTTTATGACCTAATAACCGTATATCTAATAGTTATAACAAATTTATCGTGTTAAAATTATTTTGATAAGTATTATTTATTATTTATTATTAATATAAATTTGCCATTAATAAAGGAGTCAGAGTCAGACAGTAGAGAAAGTAGAGGAGTCGAAGTCGAAGTCGACGGTTAAACCTAACGACTCTGCAGCCCTGGTTTTAACTACCCCTCTTTGCGAATGTGGGTACATTCCCTTTGAATTCAATCTTTCATATACATAACTCATTAGTGCAATTAGTACGTGAATGTATAACCCGAATGGGTAGTAAGACGTGATGGTAGATATTTAATCTTAGATCCACATAGATTTAACTCGTCACTCTCGCAATATACCTAGTTGCCGTTGGCAAATAAATCTGAGTTCGAGTCTCTACTGGCTTTACGGTGGGTGTTTCCTTTTTTATTAATCATTTCCCCTCCAATGCGGGTATATTTCCTTTAAATTCTACTTTCCTTATATCTTGCCCATTTGTGTGCTTAAAAGCGTACAGACTGAACAGGTGATAAGACGTGGAATAAAAAAAACCTTAGTGACTTTCAGGTACCATCGCCCTACCACCGCGAATTCACTTTAGGTATGAATCATCTTTGAACTTAATCGTCAAGATGGATATGTAGGGAGTGTGATAAAATATCAGTGTTTTTTACAGTTTCTATACGTAGCAAAACATTTGTTCGACCAAAATAAATAAAATATTGCTCAATTAGAAACATAGAGCTTAATTTTATTCACATGGTGATGTCGACAGTTTTTGAATATATGTCATGAGCATAGCGACATTAGATGAGAAACTCTTTAAAATTAAGAAAAAAGCTGTCACTAAATTCCAGAACACGTCGACAGATATCCAACAACTGCTAATGTGAAGAAAACTAAACTCTTTGTTTCTACACACTAATCCATGAGGTTGACTTTGAATCTAGACCAGCTGTCCTCGAGGTTTTTTTCTCTCCACCCATAGTGATTCATATAGGTGCGCTGATTTGCGCTTTAATTTTGACCAAGATCCAGAGATTAGGTTTATGACAATCATCGACAAAGCTGTCATATTAAAAGAAAAAAAAAATTAATTAAAATCCATCTTTTCTATAAATTGGTGCTAGCAAAAGTTTAGGCCAAATGAGCCGTAAATGTCGCGTAAGTGGTGACGACAAATAACGCTTGCTGCACTCCAGTGTCTTTTTAAGTAAAGTGCTCGCCTGAGGAACCGATATTCGTAGGTTCAAACACAACCGGGGTCAATGGATTTTTTTGAGCAATACAAATCTTAGAAAAACTTCCTTCTTAGGGGATGTAAGGCCCTTGGTCTCACGTTGATTTTGGCATGTAAAAGAACCCTGAAACTTATGTATTATTATTATTAGCACCGCGTCTTACTACCCGTTCGGGTTATACGCACTTACGATAATGTGTAATGGTAGGGTGATTGTGAGATGAAATGGAGGACCTACAGTTTAACGTGGAATCCGAACCACGGTGGAGGCCTGGCATTCCCCACATTCACAAGATGTCTTGTCAGAGGTGAAGGAAGGGTTTGGTAATCATATAAATCTATGCCGGGACCAAGGATTGAACCCCGGCCGCCATCACAGCAGTCTGACACCTTACCCCTAGACTGCCAGGTTACCACTGAAACTTATGTAAACATACTTATCCCGGCTAAATCTATAGGCCATTTCGCTAACGCTTGTAGAAATTCTCGTGTGCCCATATAATCAATCAGTTCAGAAAGTACAAGTTAAATATTTCAAATAAATAAATAAATTTTAAAAAAGATACAAAAATCGTAGCACAAGGCCAGACGGCAGCATGAAATGTAACTTGAATCTGGCGTAGAATATCGCTACCTTTTCTCGTGAGCTTAGGTACAAACCTATTAAAAACATAGTAAAATGCCCCGCCCCATGTGTCACTCAGTGCAGGTATGGTATAACACTATTTGTAGCACTTTCAAACAGAACTCGGACTATTCGTGTAGTAACATCCCCTTGAAAAAGCTCCTACCAAGCGACATTTACTGCCCTGTCTGGTCCGTTACACCACTTGGTGCATTATTCCAGTCATTTGTAGCTTTTCTGCTTGTTTCTATTAGCCTAAGGGCAGAGGTGTTGGAACGTTTTGGCCAAAGGAGGGGTGGGGCGGAAGGACAATAATCTTTAGACACCCACCCAAATCTATTTTGGGTCTCATCCTGTTTACCATGAATAACTTATGAAACAGAATGCAATATTGGATGCACCGTAACATTGATGTTATATTGACACGATCATTTGTAAAAATCATTACTTACTTTTCAGGAAGATTGGAAAATTAGATAGAAAAGGTAGATAAAAAATTAGAAAACAAGAATAATATGGCCCCTTATGGCACCATGGCCCCCCATTCCAACCTGTATACCTACGGGTGTCCCAATATGAGATGTTACAGTCCTATTTTCATAAGAAAAGTCTTTTATAAAATACAAACATATTGTTTTGCTGTCTAAATTGATAATTTTGTTACTCAATAATTAATATTATCTTATAGGTAATGATAATATGTATCAAAAAATACAATTAACAGATCGCATGATTTGACCTATGAATACGTGAAAGTAGATAAAGTAACTTTTCTAACTATCAGATATGGTTCTTCCTATTAAAATTGGACTGTACCAACACAATGAAAAATATTCAAAAGTATTGAATCGTTATGTTTTGTAAACAAGAAAGAACTTTTAGCAGCAGATTCTAAGAGCCACCTTACCCCCCTTTATGGCTTACACAAGCTACGTATGTAAAAAAAATATATAAAAAAGGGTACAGTCTGTGGATAGTGAAAGACCTCCCAAAGGTAAACTCCAGGTTCATGAAGCAATGAATGTACCTCTTGCACTTCCATGCCACCCAACTGTAGGAGCACCTACTGTATACACAATGCAAAGAAATGGGAGACTATCAGGAGGATGGAGCAGTCATTGTCTCTTTTGTCCAAGAAGGCTCATTGTATGTGGGTATGGGGAGGTGGAGGTAAATTCTCCCCTACCTGCCGGCATGGGTGCCCGACACAACACAATGATCAAAAGCTTTTCTTTTCTCCAAAGAGAGATCCTCTAGAGAAGAACATCCCCGTGTGAGAATAGCTAGACTTGATTCGGTTACCTTAACCTCCCACCTCCCTCCTTCCTCCTGCTACCCTCCTCCCCCTTCCTTTCTTTCGTCTCATCTTCCTCTCAACGTAAGCTTCCTCTTACAACCAAGGCTACTATGCAAATATTGCACAATGCGCAATTCGAAGAATCCGTTTTGCCAAACGTGCAAAATGTCTTTTGTTTGGGTGTTGCTTTCTTTCACTTACCATATTTTTGCTAAATAAAAAATAAACGAGTTCTGTTAGTAAGGCTTCCGATTTCTTAGTTGTTTTTTTGTTTTGTTTTTGGTCGATTCAACGGCCTTCCGTTTGGGCTGCAATGTCATTTTATGAATGCCCACAATGCAAAAGGTGTCGAGTCCTTGGAAGTAGGCTGTTTAGTAGAAAAATGCATTGTTTTAGGTCGACCTATCTCGGAGTATTGTTACGGATACACCTCTTAAAGTCCTGTGTCGTGTCGTGGGGTGTTGCTAGGACAAGCATCTAGATGTTAATCCTACCCCTATGATATGTATTCACTCGCATCTCATTTGACAAACCAAACATAATACGTTCTGTTCTATATGCCTCGCATGGGAATGTATTTCTGTTGATATCTGGTCAATGAATGTGTTAGTGATTGATTATAACAAATCTCAGATACAGTTTGAACTACAGTAGCCCCACGGCTTCTTTGGTGCTGACTGACAGCTCACAGCTCACAGCTGATAGCTTTGAAAAGTTACCAGACAAAATTATGTATCCCTACGCCAAACCAAATGATCTGCAAAAACATGTGTTTAGCAGCTGTCACTTTTGACAGTCAAAATGTAGGTATATACCTACATTTTGACTGTCAGAAGTCAGCTGTGAACTGTCATTCAGCACCAAAGAAGCCGTGGGGCTACTGTAACTCTGTTTACTCTGGCAATAATTCACAACATGACACTACTAAAAATCTTTTTTGTTACATAGTTCACATTTGAATTAATTTGTTTTTTACAATGATACGCTCTTTTTTTTCAGATATATGCTTACTTCGACAAGTCCGGTTTTCCGTGACTAATATTTGGCTAAAATCATGTTGGTGCCTTAGGTCTTGGTACAAGATTTTAATTGTTTCTGTTGTTGTTTTTTCCTTTGGGAAACATCAGTGCATGCATCTGGTATGGCTGTAATTATTTTTTAAATAATTCCAAAAGATTGTCTTACTATTTCGTAAAAATTAATTTGTGCGTTATTTTTTTTTAATATATTTTTTGGATACTGTCCACAAGTAATGTATCTTCATGTATATATGTAATACCTTTGTATGTGAAATTATACGTATAAAATTAGTTGTTACTTTCCCACGAATAAAAAGTGTTGTAATCGTGAAAATTTTCTACCTTGTAACATTAGCCGCTAGCTAATATTACAATATACTGCAAACTTACCCAATTCTACCAAGACGTCCACGGCCATTCCCAGGTA
>CABEEJ010005441.1:27642-50176 GCA_901482245.1 Timema douglasi | reverse complement strand
GGAATCCGAACCACGGTGGAGGTCTGGCATTCCCCACATTCACAAGATGTCTTGTCAGAGGTGAAGGAAGGGTTTGATAATCAGATTTTAAGAAATATAGATACAAGACCACGGAAACCTGGCAGTATAGTGGTAAGGTGTCAGACTTCAGTGTTAGGGGTCCGGGGATCAAACTAGCTCTAACAATTTTGTTTAAATTTTATATCTAGACAGTGCCTAACACTACAAACAAAATGGCAATTTTCATGAAAATGACTTTGAGGGTACTTAACAAAAGCAGAAATTTCTCGTTTTATTCATATCCCCGCAATTATTTTAGAAACTAAATATCTTATCGTAAAGTTGTATTACTATTTAAAATATTTTTTTTTTGTTTGAAATACTATACTACTATAAAGCCACATGGCTGACTCACTCACTGACATTAATGTTTACCCACTTCCAGATGAGCTAGAAACTTGAGATTTGGCAAACTTATAGCTTCTAGTCTGTAACCAACAGGAAAATTTCAAAAAATTAAAAAAATGTTTAACCCCCGAAAAAAAAAATCAAAATGGTGGAGCAACTTTAAAGTCGGTGCGGACCTTTCTTTGGAGGTCTCTTGTGGCTAAACACTAAGACCTATCAAAAAATTGCTCTGGAATTACATTAGCTTATATACACTTGCAAATAAAACACACTGGGGGTTTAGGGGTGGAGCCTCCAACGAGCAAAGCGAGTATTTTAAAAACAGCAACAGTTTCTTAGCTATAGGTATATATATATATATATATATATATAGCTAAGGAACTATATATACAGTACACTATGAAGGTTATGGCGGGTGGGATTCCCCTCAATTAAACCTTCCTACTTCTTAAACCATTAGTGTAATTAGTCCATGGGTTTATGATCCGAACTGGTAGTAAGATATAGATGATCTCACAGTAATATAACTTGGGTAGGTAGTAGGCTAGATTTCAGTGGGATCATATTTAGATATTAAAATATTGCCTTATATAAATAAAGTTTAAAATTGTCATGAGACACTTAATCGAATTCCCGCGCATAACCATAACTCGACTTTGTCTAAAACGCGCGCGTGGTAGAGGGGTGGAAAGACAAGAGTAAAATTACATGTTGCCCCTGAGGATTAATATTAGTATAATCAATTGTGATAAAATCATTTGTGATGTGTATTTACTGGAAGGATAATGTTATTTTGACTAATGTAAATAAAAGTTGCGTATCTTTTCTTTTTTTTTTAGTACATATGTAACAATTCTAGAAATTTTATAACATTTCTTGACTTTTCATTACCAAGTGAATTTCCTTAATTTTCTTTTTGACCTCTGACAAGACATCTTGTGAATGTGAGGAATGCCAGGTCTCCACCGTGGTTCGGATTCCACGTTAAACTGTAGGTCCTCCTTCTCACAATCACCCTACCATTACACATTAGCGTAAGTGCGTATAACCCGAACGGGTAGTAAGACGTGGTGCTAATAATAATAACTTTATTTTCCTTGTTTTAAAAATCGCTGGCCACCCTAAAACCAGAGAAGACAGGACTGACACCTTTGTCAGCGAGCCCACCGCTTCGGACGCTTTAGCATAATGTGGAGAGAGGTTAAAAATACACGTGGAAAACAAGCCCAGTGCTCTCGACCGTAACTCTAAGTTATGTCCTCCCCATCAACGTTGAACTTTCGCAATGTAAGTCTAACACCTTAGACCACGTTGTGACCAGCTCTGATAATCTTTTTTTCAGTTAATAAATTTAACACATGGTCTTTTAACGATTTAATCTAAGGGGGTAGGCATTTGAAAATAATTAACAGGAAACACAAAGACAGCTACATTATCTGAGAAGGGATGAGATGGTAGTTTAGAAGAGTTTAACCCTCATGATCGTGGAGAGAGGATAGGAAAATCATAGCACAGTAAGCGATCCTGTGGAAAACTACTCTCGACAAACACGTCTGGGATTCAAACCCCCATCATCTCCATTAAACGCAGATATGACAAACTGCTGCCTTATACCCCTTGGCTACTACTGCGGACTAATATACAATCCGATTATATATCAGATTTACTCAAATTGAATTCTGTAAATATCGTAAAAACGTTTATAGCCATATCCTTCACTCGTTAGTCCATGCCCCCTTTCCATTCATTACTCGAACCAAGCAGTGTGCAATGCGCACCAAAGAAAAACACACACACGTAATAATTGCCATGTTAGCTTGTCTTCTTCCTTTAGGAAGTAATACTTTCTCATTGTCATGTCGTAATAGTCCACAAGATTAAAAAAACCATTCGTTTCCAAAACTTAAAAACGCTTCAAAACGACAAAATAGTGTAACTGTGCTCAAGTTAAAACAATTCAGGCCCCTAATATATTATATTTTTATATCAAGAAAATTTATTATTATGGACTTAGTTTGAGAAGGAAGGATACGCACTGGTGGCCACGCGTTCTAAGACGTCATTTTTGTTAGCTAGATTGGATTGCCATAGGGTGCAATTCCTCTAAACAACCTTCACTATCCTTAGTCGTATTAAGTAGGGGTTTGTAAGCAGGAGTTTTTCACTTCAAATCAAACGTGAATGAAAACAAAAAGCTTTAATCCAATTCTAGAGATACAGAGCAAATTTATACAAGTATTTCAAGTTAAATGTATTTGACGAATCCAAGCAAAGATTGTAAACATTAAGTTAAATTCAAGAATGACAATTTTTCGGGGGAAAAAAAAGTTATAATCATACTAATCCAGATTTTGAACTAAATTTAATACGTTTAAGCCTTTAAATCAGGTACTAGGAAAATTGGGAGACTGTAAATGATGAAATACGGTAATGTCTTAAAATTGAATCAAATTAACAGAATGCAAATATTTCGAGATAAACTTGAAATGTTCAAGTTTTGTAAGACTTTCTAGACGAGTTTGACAACAACTAAAACTCAACTAAAAATCAAATGTTTTGGTAATCCTCCTCTTGACCCCTCTCCTCCAATAATATGTTTTATTAAATGGGATATAGGGATGAAATAAACAAAACTTTACTCGAGACAAGAATACAAACTTATTATTTGTGTACGTTGTTGAGGGGTGAGGGTGGTTATTAAAACAAGAGGTCTTTTGAGGGCTTGACCCTCAAGATAAAGCAAAGGCCCTCCCTAGGAACATTTTTAAAATGGTGCTACCCTAGAATTTATCATAGAGGAAGTTTTTGGAATTTATATTCCCTAAGAAGTTATTTTGAATGACTCTTGGTAAATCTTCTAAAATTACATGCCTCTGAAAACTATTTGGAGTAGTTTTCCAACAAATAATTTTTGAATATTGGATGGTTCAAGAAACTATTTGAAGTGGTCCTCACCCAGAAAATATTAAAGGGGTGTGGGAGGGAGTCTCCCATCAATGGTTATTTATTTTACGCCTATTTAATACCCAGAGAATATAAAGTTTGTTTTTGTATTTGTGGTTTTCTATATTTACCTATCATTGGGGAAAAAAAAATCAGGCAAAATCCTTCAGTCCAGATGGGAAACCCTTATATTATCTTTTATCAACTTTTGTTTTAGCACCGCATCTTACTACCCGTTCGGGTTCAACGCTTATATACTATTATTATTAGCACCGCGTCTTACTACCCGTTCGGGCTATACGCACTTTACGCTAATGTGTAATGGTAGGGTGATTGTGAGATGAAATGGAGGACCTACAGTTAAACGTGGAATCCGAACCACGGTGGAGGCCGGACATTCCCCACATTCACAAGATGTCTTGTCAGAGGTGAAGGAAGGGTTTGGTTATCAGATAAATCTGTGCCATGACCGAGGATTGAACCCCGGCCGCCAGCACAGAAGTCTGACACCTTACCCCTGGACCGCCAGGTCACCTATACTTATATACTAATTACACTAATGGTTTTAGGTATGATGAAGGTTATATTTATAGGAAGTGTAACCTTATTTGCGTGCAGGGAGAGTGGATTTTTTTAAACCACCCTCAGTACACCCGACCAAGATTCGATCCTCAATCTTCCAGCCATGGGCTGTCTAGTCTACTAGAAGAAAGGTGACCTGGCGGTCTAGGGGTAAGGTGTCAGACTTCTGTGCTGGCGGCCGGGGTTCAATCCTCGGTCCCGGCACAGATTTANTCTGACAAGACATGTGGGGAATGCCAGGTCTCCACCGTGGTTCGGATTCCACGTTAAACTGTAGGTCCTCCATTTCACCTCACAATCACCCTACCATTACACATTAGCGTAAGTGCGTATAACCCGAACGGGTAGTAAGACGCGGTGCTAATAATAATAATAATAATAAACATCGTGCTTCCGATGGATCTTGTCGGACCAGTGAGTTCCAAGTAATAACCAGTGGATCTTCGTTAGTTGATTGGTTGTATTAAACATAGAGGCGTAGCTTCACCCCTGTTAGAGATAATTCATGCTCTAGAAGAGATAGAACCAGAAAGTCTGCAAACAACCGTCAACGTGGGGACTTGCTATAGATACCTCATTTCTCGAGGTACACACACACTATGTAACGGCTCCTGGTGCTACGGTAGCGTTGTTGCTAGGGGAACTAGCGGGTACCTTAGAAAGGGTAGTTGCATGCTTTTAATTTAAGATTATTATTTTTTAAATCATTATTTAGTCAAGTGTAAAACCTCTGTTTGTCAGAAATAAGTAGACATTGCTGATTAAGTTTTTGAGATAAATTACACCTTTATTTATACCTACAATATTATTAACAATTCCTACTCCTTAACTTAGTCAGTGTATAGAACTAAGAAAGCCGGATTTGATTCCAGGCAAAGCTGAAAGATGTATCAATTATAAAATTGAGTCTTCCTCTTTCACAGTGATAGGTTTAGGGTTGGTAAACTCACTGTTCTATCTCTTTTATTTCCTTAGTACGCTATAAACAAAGGCTATAAAGTACTTGATCTAAGAATGAGAAGGCTAGATTTAGAGGAAGTAAGCCTGCATAAGATTGGAGAATTATTGGGAAAAACACAGCGATGACTCACTTGTGAAAATCACCCAATGTGCACTCAGCCCCAATTCTAAACTCGACCTCTTCATCATAGGCAGTCCAGATTGTTGCGAGTCTGACCTCAGAGGCTACGTGACCACTGTAAATGAGTTCCTATTATTATTAAATTAAAATTTCGCTAAATAGTTTAGTAAGAATATACTGCCTTCATATCCATATATTGTATTTTATTAACAATTAACTCGAATCTGTTGTCACGCAGGCAAACGCGTCAACCTAATCTGATATGGTGTACCAGATAATGAGGAGGCCAGAGGGTGCACTAAGGGGGCTTCTCCTAAACAGTTTCCTACTCCTCCTATATGCAATTAAGGGCGAACTTCCCCTAAATCATACCGTACTTTTACTCGTATTAGTGGTTGTACGGACTAAGCGTCAGTCTCGTTTAGTCCTGTTTTCTGCTCATAGGGAGGTTCGGCTCACACTTGACAGTATCCCAGAGTATCGACTCATATCTATACTATTTTGTGGGAAAAATTAAGTAAAAATTCAAATCGGGAACGAGCTAATATGGAGCGGTACGAACCGATGCGATGACTTTAGTCTGACTTGTTGAAATTAAATTTCAGGCCAAATAGTTTTAAGCGTCTCCGCAATATGCCATAGTGCATGTGTGTATTTATGTAAGTCTGACACCTTATCGGTAGCATGTCTTTCTACTGAGCTAAGGGTCTCAGGTTCGTTTCCCAACATGGCCGAAAAATGTATCATTGGTGAAATGTGAAGAATTAGCGTCCGGGGACTGGATTTTGTGCCTGTCCTAGTCTTAATATAGATTATAAGATATATGAAGCTACGACAGGCCTAGCAAGCCGGAAGTGGCTTCTTTGGTGCTGACTGACAGATCACAGCTGACTTCTGACAGTCAACATTTAGGTATAATACCTAAATTTTGACTGTCAGAAGTGACAGCTGCTAAACACATGTTTTTGTAGATCATATGGTTCGGCGTAGGGATACATAATTTGGTCTGGTAACTTTTCAAAGCTGTCAGTCAGCACCAAATAAGTCATGGGGCTACTGTATATGGATTGAATAAAAAACTGACCCAGGCCACAGGCTGGAAACAGTAATGGATGCAAAGTAAATATATATATATATATATATATACAGTTTAAACATGCGGATATCCCGTACGAGTAGTAATACGTGACGCGCTTGTAAAGCAGCCATCAAGTTTTTGTGCTGGCATTGACTATTAGTTGATCATTAAGGATATGCAATAGCATCCGCTTGAAAGCACCGCGCCCAATGTGACCGGATGATTCTAACCACGGTTAACCGCGGTGTCTCCTGGACGTGGTTAAGCTCTAGCACACCCACATACCCACACCCCACACACACACCTTCAGGTGTCAAAAGACGGAATCGCGGAGGAAGTGATTCTTGGCGTCCGAAGAGGTTCACCTTGATATTGACATTCGGATATTTTTTGCTTCACATGCTTTACAGCTATGACAATGAATTAGTTTCCAGTACAGAATGTGTGACCAAGTGTACCGTTAGCGATTGGACATAAGAGGGCTGCCTACCGGAGCGATGAGACGCGTTGCGGGCGTCCGGGAATCTTGCACTATTTAAAGAAGGGGTTTGTTATTTAAAATATATAATTCATGTAAAAATGAAGGTACATGGTATCAACTTGTTCCTATATATTTAAAAACCTTACATTTGAAGCGGTATAGTTTTAAAACATTGTATGAGAAGCTAGAGTTATATCATTTTCAGAACTGTTTCACATGAAATGTCGCAATTCTGAGACAAAAGTAGATGGTTATAAACATATATTTAGCTTTCCTCAAACAAATAACCTCATTTTTAATAGGGTTATAACAGACATTTTAAAAATATCTCTATATTCTTTTCACCGCGTCTTAGTATCAGTCCGGGTTATTCTCGCATTAGCGGCGGAACCTAATTTGTGTATGAGGGTACGATAGGGGTGAGGAAATTGGCAAAATCAAGAGATTTCTTTTTAAGGTTTTGGGCCTCATGCCAAAGCAATAACCCATCCCCGAAAAATTTTGAAAACTGGATGCCCGTCGAAGCCTTTTGGATTGGCCATTCTCCAGCAAACTTTAAAAATTAATTATCTTTAGAAGCCTTTTGGAGTGGTCCTTCTCAAGCAAAATTTTGAAATTTGGACGCTTCTAGAAGATATTTAGAACGATCCTCAAATTGATTGATTTTAAAATTAGATTCCTTTAGAAGCTATTTGCAGTGATCTACCTCAGAACATTTTTGTAAAATTGATTAATGAAGTTGGTTTTAAATCGTAATTAGAGTTCCGTACAGCTTTCTCCTTTTTTTTGGTCCCCGAGTTTTACTACCCATTCGGGTTATACGCTTATATAGTACAAATTATGTTGATGGGTTGGGGATGAGAAAGGTCAAATTCTAGAGTAAGTGCACCTGTATTTGAGTGAGGAGAGAAAGTGGGAAACCATTTATGAAAAACACCCTCAGTATATCCAACTGGGATCAAACCCTGATTTCACCATCATCGGTAGTCTAGTCTATAGCAAGAGTAGTGTCTTAGACCATGTGGTCACCCAAGAGAGTGTCCTTCATATATATATATATATATATATATATATATGACATCCATGGTGTAGTCCACAAGCGAGCAATGGCGACCGAGAGGCCGCTGTTAACCAACTTTTACGAATATAGGGCGTCATGTGGTCAGCACAATGAACCCTCCAGCCACTACTCTCAGTTTTATAAACCGTAGCTGCTACTTCTTTATTCAAGTAGCTCCTCATTTGTCCTCGCCAGGCTGAGTTTGACCCCAATCCAGACCCACTACTTCACAGATAAATTTTGATAGCACCGGGGATCAAACCCAGGACCTCTGGATCTGTAGCCAGGAACTCTGACCACTAGACCACAGAAGCGCGGATAAGTAAATAAATTTATATAAATATATATAGTTTTATATATATTAATCAAATTAGAAATTAAATGTACCCACGTTTGTTTGGAGGGTGCGTAAAAAATCGTTTATGGGAAAAAAACACCTTAAGTAGGCTTACATCAGGCCGGGATTCAAGCCCCAGCCTGATTTCCACCGTCAACTCAATATATTTCGAAACTAACGCCTTTATCCGCTTGCCCTCTGGTGTGGGTGCTACTCGCCTTAATGCTCGCCCGGGCTATCCGCAGCTTAGATTGATTTGAAAATTATGAGGGAGGCACATTTTGAGTGAATGTACCAACATTCGCCTGGATATCGAGCGAGAGAAACTGGTAAAAATCTACAGGAGAAAATCACATCGTTGAAAAGCCACCCTCAAGCTCGATACACTTGCCTAGTCCCGACCTCCCAAAGTCACGTCAGTCGTGCCCGCTTGCAAACCCTACTGGCAAAACACAGCTGACATTAAAATAGTAAAATAATAATAATCGTGACCCTGCCCTCAATAGCTATCGCATGCGGTTTAATTTCTGTCTGTACTCATTTCACAGTTTAACGACCTGGAGTTCTATAAACAGATGTTTAATTAACCAACATAGACACAAACACACACAATAAAACGCTGCAACGTGGTTCATTAATTGCTATTAGCTCTTTATTTTTTTTTCTCTCATGGCGTGATGTGGGGCTCACAGAAGGCAACTATAGTGAGAATTTGGTAGGAAGGATCTTTACAGTAGCCCCATGGCTTCTTTGGTGCTGACTGACAGCTTTGAAAAGTTACCAGACCAAATCACGTATCCCTACGCCGAACCATATGATCTGCAAAAACATGTGTTTAGCATCTGTCACTTTCGACAGTCAAAATTTAGATATATACCTGAATTTTGACTGTAAGAAGTCAGCTGTGAGCTGTCAGTCAGCACCAAAGAAGCCATGGGGCTACTGTAGCAATATACAAACTTTTTTTTTTTTGCAGTCATCATTGATAACGTTTTATTATATTATCAGTTTTATTTCAAAGGTATTGATAATATCTATGAATAGTGACAACTAGAATTTGACGTATGATCATATCAATGAAAGTGGCTTTTTCTAGATGTTATACAAGGAGCTTTTCTCCCATGAACATTGGAGTGTAGTTACAGCGAGTAAAGTAGGTTGTGTCTTGTTTGAGACAACAATACGTCCACGATCCGAACCAAGTGACGCAACACAGACAAGGCGAGACAGTCGAGTCGCGGTGTTGTGGAAATTTCTCATTGTTACGCCACTGACATAGCCTACTCAACACCAGTGGCGTGGAAGGAGCGGTTAAAATGGGGGGAAGGGACGTTAGATAAATAAGATTATCTTACAATAATTGCTATTATTTTTATTTCAAACACACTAATCTTGTAATAAGTGGTGTATATATGGTATTAAATGGGGGGACGGTGGATATATCTTATAATAATGAAAACATAATTTATATTCAGGATTTAAAATGAATTCCGAGTAATATAATATCACCCCATCACCTTAGCTCAGTCGGTAGCGTGTCTTCTCGACTGAGATAAGGTTCCGAGTTCGATTCCCGCCATAGCCGAAATTTTGTTCATCGATGAAAATATAGTTTTACCTTTTCGCATTGATAAATTAACGTCCGGGGACTGGATGTTGTGCCTGTCCTAGTCTTAAGTTTGATTATAAGACATGTGAAGCCACGACACACCTAGCAAGCCGGTAGTGGAAAGTGTGTGGTTTGGAAAAAAAATTGACCCAGGCTACAGGCTGAAAACAATAATGGATGTATTATTATTATTACTATCACCGCGTCTTACTACCCGTTCGGGTTACACGCTCTTACACTAATGTGTAATGGTAGGGTGAGTGTGAGATGAAATGGAGGACCTACAGTTTAACGTGGAATCCGAACCACGGTGGAGGCCTGGCATTCCTCACATTCACAAGAGGTCTTGTCAGAGTTGAAGGAAAGGTTTGGTAATCAGATAAATCTGTGCCGGGACCGAGGATTGAACCCCGGACCCTCGAACACAAAAGTCCGACACCTTACCCCTAGACCGCCAGGTCACCGACCAATGGATGTAAAGTGAATCACTGTTTCAGTGTCACTAAAACTTCCTCTATGAAATAATGGCATTCGCTCTTGATTTGAAAAGTTACGTATCACAAGTTGGTGGGGGAAGGGGTCAGGCTAAATGGAAGAAAGAGGATAGAAAAAATATAAAGAAAAAAAAGTTTTATGCGGTATATGGATAATCACGTGTACATTATTTTATTTTCTGGACTTGAGGTAAGCTGTAAGGGAGTTTGTATTTGT
The DNA here is from genome assembly GCA_901482245.1 of Timema douglasi. Taxonomy (NCBI): domain Eukaryota; kingdom Metazoa; phylum Arthropoda; class Insecta; order Phasmatodea; family Timematidae; genus Timema; species Timema douglasi. Next base: position 39,886 of record CABEEJ010005441.1, on the reverse strand, counting down.
TCAGTTTTTATGAGAAAAATACTTGTTTTGACAAAATAAATAAAACATTACTCAAGTAGATACATTTATTTTTGTTTCCTAGACATAGTAGGCCTAATCTCAATAGTTATCGAGTCATAAGCATGGTAGAATTTGAATAGAAACATTTAGAACTAAGAGAAAAAGCAATGGTAAAATTCAACGATTCTCATGTCAGATAGTCAAGAAATGTTGAGATTAAAATATGTATAAAATTATATCAGATGGCCAAGGAAGCTTTCAACAACAAGAGGTTACTGCTGACCATCAAGTTGAGTTTGGAACTGAAGAAGAAACTGATGAAATGCTACATTTAAATCTTCCCTCTGTATGGAGCAGAAACTTGGACTCTTAGGAAGATGAAAAAGAAATACTTAGAGAGCTTTGAAATGTGATGTTGGAGAAGATTTGAGAATATCAGGTGGACAGACAGGGTGACGAATGAAGAAGTTCTAAGAAGAGTGGGTGAGAACAGAACCATTTTGGGTGCGATTTTTAGGCTCAAAATAAACTGTATTGGACACATATTTAGGAAGAACTGTCTTCTGCACGACGTCAAGACGGTAAGGTTGAGGAGCTTAGGAAGAAGGAGGATTCAGATACTAGATAACTGGAAGGAGAGAAGATAATTCTGGGAGCTAAAGGAGGAGGCAGAAGACAGGGCGCATTGGCAGTCTAAGTTCAGTGACAAAAGGAACGAACTTGTCATAAGAAAGAACACCTAATAATATAATGGTGCTTACTAGGGCAAAAATTTATTCATTTTGGCAAACAATTATTTTTTTCAAATCAAGAAATCGGGCTATACTTTACTGCTCAAGGTCATCCAATTTTCAAGAGAAATATTGAAATATCAAACGGCTTTGGAATTAATAAAAGCACCTACATTTATCTAAAAAACAAAACAATAATGACCTTGTTTTGTCTAGTTTTCTAAACTACAAGTTTAGATATATTTTAAACATATGCCTAAACTGAATCCTCCTTAGGGGCGTGAATTGAAATTAGCTGTGGGTGGGACAGAGGGGAGGGGACCCTTTCAGTCTCCTCTGGAATACTTACCACTGTCAATGCTTTCACGCCTTCATAGTAGTGGTGGGTCAAACCAGCTCGTTGAAGCGAGCTAAATAGTTCTCACAATTCCCGTTCCGAGCGTGCAAAGCTGTCCCTTCCCTTTCTACTTCTGAACGAATTAGGATTTATGTGTAATTTATCCGAAGCTTATTGCGTTTGATTCTTTAATTTTATTAATTACACATATTACTTATAATAACTAACCGGAGCATATAGCCTTTAGTGTCTAATTCACAGAATTATGTCTATTGATGTTAAGAAAAACAGTTTAATATTGTAGGCAGTGCTGTATTCTAGTAACGATAGTAAGCATCTATTGTTGATTTTTTTTTCCTTAGTAACGAACGAAGAACAACCGAAGAGTCGTGAATGACAAACACTCCTGACTCTTTAAAAGAGTCGTGAATGACAAAAACTCTTGACTCTTCCAGAACAAATGAACGAGAGTGAAAAAAGAGTCGTGAATGACAAAAACTCCCGATTCTTTCCAGAACGAATGAACGAGAGCGTAAAAAAGAGCCGTGAATGATGGATGACAACTCTCTAAGCTCAGCGAATAAGGGCGGTTGGAAATAGTGCATAAGCGATGCGTTGATTGCCAAGACTAGCTAAATCAAACCGAACATTGAACGAAAATGCAAAGCGAGTAGGCAGATATAATGATAAGTGTATGAGTGAAAAGAAGAGAATCAAAGAAACATCAAACTAATGCACGATGTCTCCCGTAGAGTTTTACATGGAAACAAAGTATATATCAGGGGGGAAAAGGAGATCGGTGCCTGATGCATCCTTGCGGTAGGACCTAATATTTAGGGTAATAGACCTATTTAATTTTATTGATTTAAGTTCTTACAACTGACGTGCATAGTGTTTATTTTGTACAAATAATAATATAAATGTGTAGTAAAAACTGTTGGCCTATTGATCAATGTATCAGACGCGTGATGTGTGTAAGGGCGGTGTGAACTACTCGCTCGCGAAGTGAGAGTTGTTCGTTCACAGCTCTCATTCAAGAGTTGTTCAATTTGAATGACTCGTTCACGAGCGACCCACCACCTAATTCATAGCTCCTTGAAAGAGGTGAACATTTTGGTGCATAGTTGATTGAGAACGTTTAGTTAAAACTAGTTTAACAATTATAAAATAAAAATAATCTATATTCATTAAAAAGAATTGCATCAAACATAATGGTTACTAACGACTAATTTTAAGCATTAATGATTGGGAGGATACCTTAGAAGAAATGCACTCACATCAGCGTGAAGACAGACCTGAGACTCGAACCTCAATATCTCTGTCATCGGCAATATAGTCTACTGTTAGATTGACCCCTTAGACCACGTGATCACCAGTGTATATAATTAGTGTAATTATGCTGATAGTCAGTGATGGGCAGTGAGACACAAAAAATAATTAAAATCCAACCTTTTTGCACTCAGTCGAGCACACTAACAGTGTGACTAATACTGTTAAGTCAATACTAGCTCGGAATTATTGGTTTTTGTTTCAATTAAACTTATCATCCTTTTTTTTAAGTGTACACAGCTTATGCACTAATCTAAATACAGAGGAGAATAAATTGAATATAGATGCACCAGCATTCATTTGAAGAGAATGTAAAAACACTTTTTGTAAAAAAAACAACCTACTCTTTCTTGTTGGGATTAAGCTCTCAACCCACCCGCACTCAGTATTCGGGATTATAGTTCTAAATATTTGACAGTTGCTTACCCCTGTCTGGGTACCTCTTAAAAAAAAAGGAAACAAATAAGATAGTTTATATCTTGTAAAATATAAACGGTCGGTCGTTCCGAATTTTGATAAGGTTATGTGGTATGTAAAACAGATTCCTATCAAGGTTCTCTGAAATAACGTCAAATCCTGCATTAATTTGTTTATTAAACTTTATACTATTAAAAATTATAATATGATTATAAAATTCGGTGGAAGGTCGCGTACACCCTGAAATTCTTTGTGGGCCCCGGGGGCTGTTGCACTATACCAACATCAACGACAGGTTATATTCCATTCTCGACAGGTTTTTATCTGGATGACAGTTCGAAAATCATATGTTTAGGTTTTGGGTTGCCAACACTTGTAAAAGATCACAGTTTTGTTATGAATGTAAAGATATTTAATTACCTGTTATATATTACATTTAAAATAACGTAAACTTAAGTTTTCTCATACTATTTCATTTTTTTTAAATAATTTTTTTTTGTCCAACTCGAAACAATATTTTAAACATAATTAAAATTACTTATTTTTCGTTTTGGAACGTTACTGATTTTGTGTAATATAGTGCACACATCAATACCTTTTAATACAGGCATCGTATTTACTTGGAAAAGAGAAAATTGTTGTCATTTTTTACATACAATACATGATTTTATGATTATTTTATCGTATTTTGAAATATTTAACTGAATAAAGTATTTTCATCAACTGCGTGTCCGCATCATTGTACTTGTTTACCGTTATGTTTAAGCATATGTTTTAAATTCGTCAGTCGCCATTTTGAGGCTATGTTCGTTAGAAGTAAACTTAGCTCGTGAATGCCTTATAGACAGTTCCGCCTATGAAACGTACAACAAACCCATATTGGTCTAAACTCCAATCTCGGCAGGTCTAGTTTGCTGTTGGTGAATCCCGCCCGGATGTTAATAAGAGTGTTTTTAATGAATGGGTTACACCCCCCCCCCCTCCTTTTCACGCAAATGTGGATACAGTTCATCCAAATTATGCCTTCCTTCTTCCTACCCTATTAATGGAACTAAACGGTGAAGAAAAAAAAAAGAGTGATTATTTTTTTCTGAAGGACAGAATGAAGTATTGCTTACGTCTCGTCTCAAACTGTATAATTTACTGTAAAGAGTCGTGCCTTAAAAAAAATACTTAATTTGGTTTGGAGGAATGCCGTTGTTTTCTATGATTAGGTAACCAACCCAAACAAACCGTGGGCAGTCTACACTTTCCCTTGGATGTCCTTGAGAGGTCATCACTACGGTGATTCTGACTGGACTCCCAAGTCATTATAACGAGATGTGACGTCATCTTACCATCATACTCTCAGTCAAGTTCAGTCTAATAACCGAGACTGGTCAAAGTTTGGCCTCTTATCTTCAGTGAAATATAAACCAAGATCAACGTTTTTCCTCCCTTGTAAGGGGTAGAAGCGTGCCTGGCAGAGCGCACATTGCACTTCACTCCTTTGTCCGCACAACGCACACCGCTCATTGCACTTCGCTCCTTTGTCCGCACAACGCACACCGCTCATTGCACTTCACTCCTTTGTCCGCACAACGCACACCGCTCATTGCACTTCGCTCCTATGTCCGCACAACGCACACCGCTCATTGCACTTCACTCCTTTGTCCGCACAACGCACACCGCACATGGAACAGGCGGTGCCCACCGCACTTTGTATCTGGCTAGAGAAAACCAGTATGCACAAAACATCTGTACTGCATTTGTTCCTAAATTTAATTTTACTAAGAAAAAAAATCTTTCAAATTATTTATTCAAACAGATTAGAATGATCTTTGACAGCAACAGTGACGATAGGCATGATATTTAGCTTTAGATGGGTGACCTGGTGGTCTAGGGGTAAGGTGTCGGACTTCTATGCTGGCGACCGGGGTTCAATCCTCGGTCCCGGCAAAGATTGATTTGATTACCAAACCCTTCCTTCACCTCTGACAAGACATCTTGTGAATGTGGGGAATGCCAGGCCTCCACCGTGGTTCGGATCCCACGTTAAACTGTAGGTCCTTCATTTCATCTCACAATCACCCTACCATTTCACATTAGCGTAAGTGCGTACAACCCGAACGGGTAGTAAGACGCGGTACTAATAATAATAATAATAATAATAATAATAATAATAATAATAATAATAATAATAATATAAAGATATATAAAAAAGTTGCTAATACTGGGAAACATTGATCTACTTTTTATTATTCATGTTGTGTTAATATAAATGAATAAAGCACCAAATTTGACCTAGCTATTTTCTGTAAAAGATGCTCCCAAAGTTTCCTGAATCCTCTGGATGGCCCTGCAGATAATCACCATTGGACTTCTGCAGGGGTAGACGGAAAGGTTCCAAGTGGACCGGGACTATACATTTTATGACCCTTAACATATATTTACGAATACCCCTGAAGTGATGAGGTGAAGTAATTATAGTTTTGTTATTTGTGAATTTAATTCCAAAACTATTTAAGCTAAATTAGCGATAGCTACATCCCTGTGCAGTCCACATAAATAATTATTTCTTACTTTCTGGCGATACAAGTAAAAATGCTTCTAAATTGCTAGAATATATCTAGGATTCTATTTTTGATATATTAAAGAATTTTGTTAGTTATGGTTCTAGCCGCATATAAATTTAACATTATTTAAATTGAAAAATAACTCCTTAAAATATGAGTGGATAATGACCCTGGTCATGGGACTATTCCTAGATAGCAAAGTGGTTGGAGCATTGACATAATAAGCCAAAGGACACGGGTTCGGTTCCCATGTCGAGAGTTCATTTTTCGATTTAAATAATATAAAACGATTCTACCTTTGGCTGAAGATATAGTTTATAAACAACACCAAGAAACCACAAACGGGATTGTTTTACATTTAATGCAATCGTATTTAATCCAAAATTATGTATTCTGGGCACCCCCATTGGAGATTTTGATTGGAATTTAATGAAAAAATAATTTAGAATTGAATCACTGGTTTTATTTTAGTTTATTTTAGTATTTTAGTTGCGATAGCCCAAATCAAACCGGCCCCTGAGCTGGAGTGAAATACACTAAACAAGTAACAAAACCTGCCACAGTGTGAGATTTTTATATTTTTAGAATACGTCATATTTATCTAACTATTTACAATAACTAACCCCGCTTTCACCAACTATGATTTGTATTGGCTAATAAGGAGCAAAGTACATTCCTCTTCGATTGTATCTGCACGTAATTATCGTTACCCTGTTACGAAACAAGTAATACACTTACACAGACAATAGCTACAGCAACAATAGTCAACTCGTGTCCTCACATCAAAGTTAATCCACACGGTGGGTCTACATGCAAGAAAAGGTACCACCAATGTCAAAGAGCTTTCGAAACACGACTCTTAAAGAAATACGTGCAGTATTACTAATATTATGTTATACAATTGAAATGTTTGGTGCAATGCGGTCCGCGGATGTATATTCAAAAATATAGATACATAAATTCGTAGCAGGTTGCTGAACACTTAAAATGTACCTCTTCTTATATTTGAAACAAAAACAATACATGGTTAGCGTAACAGAAGGCAACAGGACACAAACCTTTCAATTTCTACTAGGAATTAGCCCCATACCATGGGGAAGATAGAGATGACAATTTTTCGGGAAATTTTTCGCAGTGGGGGTTTGCGGTGGAGGGGTTAAATTGTAGAGACGGCACTTAAGGCCTATTATACTTCAAAATATAGTGCATTAAGAGAAGAGTAGGTTATAAGAAGGTAACACGGGGGTGGGGTGGTTAGAAAGCACAAAGGATAGGGGGGAAACAGATGTCAGGCCAACCTAACATTATTTTAGTTAACTTATTGATGAAAAAAATTAAACAAGCACGCCTCTCAATTTAGGTCATGTGATTACATAATGTACGATTACTATATTAGGTTATATTATAAGAATCACAGCTAGCCCGTTAGTTTACGAAACCATGTACTCAACCCAAAAACAATTTCTTCTAAAACGAACAACAAGAAGCCCGTGCCAAGTAGTCCGATCCCTAGACATGTGAATGGAGCAAGAAGATGATCGATATTGATCGGCAACGTGTAATCTGTTTTATGTGCCATCTAGGCCATACCTCAGAGTGAGCAATGTAGTCCTTCCTCCATTTGTAAATCAACCCCCCTTCTGATAGCCTTGAGATAATATCGTTGAATCTTGCCAGAAATGGTGAGAAGGTTGAAGAAATAAAGAAGCTCACAGGCAAGGAGACGTAACACCCATCCGTTATGTGTAGAAGCGGCTAGTGATCCTTGAAATAGCACGGCTTCCTTAATTTCCCACGTGGCCGCGAATCTGTCTGTGAGCCTGGTGACGTTCTTGTACGTTTCCACCATTTCGAAGGCTTTGGTTCCGTTTTTTGTATGAACAATAAAATAAATGAGAGTTGAGGAGTGAAATCATCTTCCTGGTCAACTGTTCTGGAAATCAAAAGCTTGTCGTCCTCTGAAAGCTGAATCGAATATATCTTGGGACGTCTTCAGGTCAGGGTAGAAATGAGGAGAAGTAAGGTAGCTTACCAACGAACTTTGATATGAGCTTGAAACCATCATATTAAACAATAGACATAAACTGATGAGGAATCTTTCCCTAAAGAATTTTTGACGCATCTCGGTGGACCCAAGTACCAACAACCGCAAGGTATCCAAAAACAGGTCGCTGTTCTCCCTTCTAGCACCACTTTGGGAGTTCTCATAGCGAAAGACGATCAACCAACTGGTTGAAACCACGATTAAGGTACAGAACCAGGCCCACGAAGTGAGAGGCAAAGTTAAGCTCTTGTATTTGGGCATTTGAGTCGCCTTGGGTACAACCATGGCCATGCATACCTGTTCGTGGGGGTACATAATCCACTCCAACTTGTGGAGCCAAACGGAACCTGATTGTCCAACCATACCTTTGAAGGACTTGTCTGTGGATACAAAACTATTAGACTTTGGGAATGTCATTATAGATGCGTTCAATTTATTCAACATATTAGTTATGATGTGACCATCAGGTCATGCAAAATAGATATTCCCTGCGGTATCTTTTTTCTCAAAAACCAAAGGATGATAGAATGATTCTATAATCGGTAAAGTGTAACCATTTAAATTATAAAGTTTGGAATAAATGCGTCATATTTCATCTTTCGAGTGTTTACATTATAAACGCGATGTTCATCTAAGAAGGAGATATAAACCGTTATGTGTTTCTGGAAATAACGTTCCTTGTTTGAAGTGTTCTTTGTCAAACACACCACGGCCATATTAAAGATGCTATGAGTGTCCCAACATTCACGCAACACCTCTGAAAAAATCGTCACTTCTTGGTCAAGTGGTTCGGTTATGACGACAACAAAGACCGCGCGCGTGTTCAAGAAAGGATAGTTTTCCCATTGACGATTCGCATAACGTTTACCCCTGATCTCTCCTGACAAGATGACTAACCCAACACTGTTTTCGTGACTGTCTGAACGCTTGAGAGCTTTATTATTTTTTAAAACAACCATAGATATTGGAATTATAATTAATGAGACCAGTATCGGTCACATTATTCAAACAACCACGATCGGATAAGGTCGTCACTATTAAAATTATTATTATTATTATTATTATTAGCACCGCATCTTACTAACCGTTCGGGTTATACGCACTTACGCTAATGTGTAATGGTAGGATGATTGTGAGATGAAATGAAAGACCTACAGTTTAACGTGGAATCCGAACCACGGTGGAGACCTGGCATTCCTCACATTCACAAGATGTCTTGTCAGAGGTGAAGGAAGGGTTTGGTAATCAGATAAATCTATGCCGGGACCGAGGATTGAACCCCGGACGCACTATTAAAACTGGCACTGGACTGGCACTACTCTGAATACAACCAACGACCTCATTAACAATTCTTGGATCAGCGATGTCTTCTATTTTCGTGACGAGGAGATATAAATCATCCCTGAAGTACCGATCGATGAGTTGTTTCGTTGAATCCTCCAACAGCAAGTTTGAAGGTGACTGCTCTGGATGATCGTGTGAGGGCAATTAATGGCTCACTTAATTTAAGGGGAAGGGATAAGAAGTGTATAATATCTAATGTGGAAATGTGAAAATAGAGTGATAAATCACACTTGGGCAGAAAATAACTTCTCAGGCACCGGCTAGGAAACTTTATGAATAGAAAAATAATTTTAAACTGGAAATATCTAGCTCAGCCTTATCACCTGACCTCAGCTCAGGAGGTCATAGTTTAAATACTGATCGGGTGTACTGTGGGTGATTTTTCCACAATCTGCTTTTCTCTATTTTCTTATTACGACTTTTGGCGTATTTTTAATCATTACTTTTCTTGCGTGTGTGTGTGTGTGTGTGTATATATATATATCGCCTTGAATTATGTTGTTAATAACCTTTACGTGATCAACATCTTAGCTCACTGCTTGGCGCGCTTTATTATTAAACTAAGGGTTCCTGGTACGTTATAATCGAAAAAACCGTGTCCAGGTGTAATTTTTCAATTTAAAGAATAGTTAAAATTAAGCTTCTTCCTTAACTGTGGTGAATTTACAGCCAAAAGACATTAAGTTAATATGTAAGTTGTATGCTGGTATAATTGGTTCGTTAAATACTACTAGTAAAATAATAACCCTTAACCTAAATGTTTATCTATCTATTGTACCAGACCTCATTTTCTACTTGTGCAATAAATAAAATAATATAGTTTATTACCTCAATTATTATACAAGTATTATTTTGTATATATTATACGAAAATATGATGAAATTAGATTATAATGAAATTAATATAGTTTTTTGTTCAACTTCATCCGAATACGGGGCCATTTTGAAGCTGATTAGTAACATTCAGAGAATGCCATCAATTTTCCTGTTTTAGGAAATAAAACAGATCTAATTTTTAAAATACGTATTTTATTTCTTTGCCTTATGAATTTCTAATGAAAATGTATTGTTTTCATCCCAATCTATTTTGACGATGACAGCACAAAACAATACCGAAACAGATGTAATGTTAGGCAACACCACATGTCCATTTAAAAGAAAATGGATATTATTGTTTCACGAAAAAAAAATCTTCTTTGATATTTAATGTGTTTTTTTGAAAGATTTTTTACGTAAGTACGATACGCTGATAAGTGATGGCGGTTAGACATTGTGGAAGTAATTAATATAATATAAGATTAATTGATAACATGAACTTGCTGATGGCTATGCTCGTTAGTACTATATTCCACTTCGAAGAACCCAAGTTCGATCATCGACTGAAGAAAATAGGTAGCATAATCCCTATAGTCAAGTACTTATATAAGTATATCGTGGGTATAAGACCCTGGTTCATACTCCGAGGGTATCGACGAACATTTTTACTACTGTATAATTACACAAGCTCATCCTGTTGTCAATTTAGTAAATAAATATATCTATACAAGTACTAGCTGTGTCCAGTACTATATTTTATAGAAAGGGCCAATTAGAAAATCAAACTTTCTTGTGGTCAAAATTGATAGAATTTTGCCATATTATTATTATTGTAGTTATTTTATAGATATTTATAATATCTATCAATAGTAATATTTGCAGATAGCATGAACTGACGTATGAATAAGTGAAAGTAGATCAAGATATGGCCCTTCCTATGAACATTTGACTTGAGAAATGGCGTAAGCTAGCTTAAGTTAGCTTGCAAATTGTGTAAATATATTCTGTATTTATAAAGTGAGCGTTAAATGTTCATTACACACCATAATTGAGTAGAGCTATCTTCTCAAGAAGTTACAGTTGATAGCTCTTCATAAAACTATTTTGATAGGTCCTGATCTAAGGACACGACACGACTCACAAACTAACTCATCTTATCCAAACCTCTAGTACTAAACAACCAACCCTATTGACAGGGATTTTTGTATTTGGGGGTGACCTGGCGGTCTAGGGGTAAGGTGTCGGACTTCTGTGCTGGCGGCCCGGGTTCAATCCTCGGCCCCGGCATAGATTTATCTGATTACCAAACCCTTCCTTCACCTCTGACAAGACATCTTGTGAATGTGGGCAATGCCAGGCCTCCACCGTGGTTCGGATTCCACGTTAAACTGTAGGTCCCTCCATTCCATCTCACAATCACCCTATCACCCTACCATTACACATTAGCGTAAGTGCGTATAACCGGAACGGGTAGTAAGACGCGGTGCTAATAATAATAATAATAATAATAATAATAATAATAATAATAATAATAATTTGTGTTTGGCTAACAGGATGAACATACGCTCACGCTACATAAATAATTTTATCTGACAGTTTTAAAAGTTACCAGCTCTACCTTCATCTATTCATCTTTTCTTCATCTACCATTTTAGATGGACGCTATTAATTTTGAAGCTGTGAGATAAATAAACTGTTATTAAATGTTAATATTAGCTGCTCTTTTTTTAAATTTTTCATTCACACCGTATTGATGGTGTCATGGTCTAACGCGTTAATCTGGTCTCTAGTAGAGATGGGAAAAACAGTTATTTTACGATATCAGTGAATACAGTGACTGTGATTTTAAAATATCAGTGATTTATACCAGTGATTTTTCACTGTTAGTATTTAGCTGCTGTCCTAGTAGGCGCGTACAATCGAGTATGGAGTATTTTTGAGTATGGAGTATTTCTGAGTATGGAGTATTTCTGAGTACTGGGTATTTACTATTTACTCGAATAATCCCATGACATTCGGTTGTCGGTTGGAACTTGGAAGGAGAACTAATTACTTGGAAGTTTGGCGGCTTGCAATGGAATTCGATACTTAAAGACTTAACATAAGCTCTTTCTGTCGGCAGTCGGCACTGACATTGACATTATTGACATACAGCTACCTAATCTCCGGGTTTCGTGTTGCCTGACTAATGTACAGTCAATACTAAAGTATGCGTTTTAAGAAGTTTAATACATTTGAAAAATAGAGAAGTAAAATATGTTATTTAGTATTTTATAGTGAAATGTTATGTAATTTGGGCAAAATTAGTGGTCCAACAAACATTATGTTAAACTTTAATACCAATATTAACTTATTTTACGTACTATGAGAAACTCTTGTAATTGTGTAATTTATTTAGTGATCTATTTCACTACAATTAAAATTTATGTAAGATTAAAAATGAAAATAACATAATAGTGATTTGTTTAGAAAACGTTTGGAAAGCAGGTCATATATTATATTATTGTAGTGTTATTTTATTTTAAATACCGTACATATAATAGTAGATGAGCTATACATCTATTAGAAGCAAATAAACCTATAAGATGCTAGAAAATATTTAATCAATTATTATATAAACACACTTTAGATTATACTATAGGATGATGAGGATCATCAACGCATTGTAAATA
>CABEEJ010005441.1:0-19637 GCA_901482245.1 Timema douglasi | reverse complement strand
ACTAGATAGCTCTACTCGTTATCTAACATCTAGACTTGGAACAAACTAGATAGCTCTACTCGTCATCTAACATCTAGACTTGGAACAAACTAGATAGCTCTACTCTTTATCTAACATCTAGACTTGGAACAAACTAGATAGCTCTACTCGTCACCTAACTTCTAGACTCCCCTTCAAGTGCGCGGTTAAGCAGTTTATCTTGTCTAATGGGCTAAACTGAGTTCTTGAAACTGCTTGAGCTTTAAATGAGCGTGCGAATGTTTTTCTACTTATTTGAATATTTCTTTATTAAATTGTATTCAATAAATGTAATATTGTATGTTGAATTCAACACTGGCTAAGTGGAAGAAAAGGCTAACACCTTAACTTCGCCAGATAAATAAAAGCTATTATTATATTATTTCATATATGCTATTTGTTGGAGTGTTTCAGCAACAATGTATATTATTTCTATTAACTAATTTTACGAGTTTTTAGTAACTTAAATGTATCTATTTTAATTTTTAAGATAAAAGAGAAAAAATGTGTGGTGCACCGTACCATTTATTTAAAAAAGGTTATAGACAATTCTTTGATTATTAAGATAAAATAAAATAAATACCATAAGTCACGATTTAAATTCGTGTGCCAAGAACTTACTTAAACAGCTTCTCTGAAACATGTAGGATTACCATATGGGGTATGGTAAATATGTCAAAGAATATTATATCCGTCAAACTTACCTGCCTAGTAACGTCTTAGAGATTACCAGTGAAAATAAAAATACAGTCCAATTTTCATAGGAAGGGCCTTATAGAAACATATTTATTTGTGATCTACATTAGTAACATTTTACTTTATTATTAGTGTTATATTATAGGTACTGATAGTAACAATAATAATTATTAATATTAGCACCGCGTCTTACTACCCGTTCGGGTTATACGCACTTACGCTAATGTGTATATGGTAGGGTGATTGTGAGATGAAATGGAGGACCTACAGTTTAACGTGGAATCCGAACCACGGTGAAGGCCTGGAATTCCCCACATCCACAAGTTGTGATTAATACACGTCTTGTCAGAAGTGAAGGAAGTTTTGGTCAATCAGATAAATCTGTGCCCGGACCAAGGATTGAACCCCAGACCCAGCACAGAAGTCCAACCTCTTACCTCTAGACCACCAGGTCATCTGGTACTGATAATATCTATCAAAATTGACAGTTGCAGATCACATGAACTGATGACTGAGATATGTATACTTAAAAGTATCTAGTAAATTTTCTAGCTGTCAACTGAGACCCTTTCTATAATAATGATTGGACTCTATATGTGTTTATATTCCGTTTTACGACCCTTTAAATGCCCGGATTGGCCCCTCTACTATCTTTATAAGACCAGAACTATATTTTTAGCTATATATTAGAACCCTAAGGGATGACCGAGTGGTCTAAGGCTCTAGACTCGCATTATACTTGGCCGCGATTGACGGGTAGGTTGGGTATCAAAACCAGACCTAGTGGACTGGAGGGGATGATTTAATTTATTATTCTTAGTTAGGCTTAAGTGGAGACCCCCGCTACACCCGCCCCACTTATCAATACAGGGGGATGAAGTTCCTAAAGGGAGTACGGTAATTAACCTATGTACACAGGGAAAGGAGTTTGAGATTCAAAGGAAATAAACCAGAAATATTCTGGGGATTGAACCAAACACCGCAGTCGATATTTGAGTGTGATAAGATAACTGGAATCGCTGGTATTGTTTTACTGTAACTCATTTGGTAAAGTATTTAGCGATCACAGTGGCGAACCCAGAATTATAGTTTGGGGGTGCTATTTTAATTTGTGCGTGAGGAAGTAGTTACACATAAAAAAACACATAAGTTAACGAAAAATATATTTGACTAGACTATAGAATCAACTTATTGAATATATGAGTGTTTGGGCAGATTTTGCTAAATAAAAAATAAACTAACCGTAACAGATCAATACATTCTCGGTTTCAACTAGTCCTTTCACAGTTCAAGGAGTCCCAGGAACTATGTACAATGACATAGCACTCGTTTATAAGGAGACCAAGAATTCTCTTGAATTATCTGGAAGGCAACGCCAGAAAGCGCTCCATGATTGGTCACCTGTAGTGTGTGGATGGTTTGAGAAGCACGGGCCCAACGATTGGCCGATGGAACTGGGAGCTCCGAATAAGAGAGTTACGGAACGTTTAACTTCCTCAAAAGTTCCAGTTTGTTAAAAATAAAATGATGTTGTTAACTAGTGGTTCCCCAAAGGTGGTCCGTGGACCCCCATGGGTCAGCGAGCTGTTCCTAGGGGGTCCGCGACAACTACCGAAATTTAACAAAATAAAAAGTTAAAATAATAATTAAAGAACAGTAGGCCTAATATAAATCAATAAAAGCTTCCTCTCCTCCTCACCCACTGTGCTGTGCTACATGAAAGACAAGTATAGAAATATACTTGACATGCATTCGGATTTTCCAGTCAAAGTGTCCAGCCTTCAACCAGATCTTCAAGAAGTGACGGGAAAAAAGAAGAGGTTTCACTATTTCACTAATACTAGGCTCAAATGAATCAATTTGAACTTTATCACAACACATTTTTATGTATATCTAACTAACCTTTTTTGTAATAACTATTATTATTATTATTATATTCATTATTGTTACAACTAGAGTTAGTGTGAAATAAAAGTATGTAAAAATACATTTGACCCGGACTTACTGTGCTAAATTCCAGTTTTGTAGGTTTTCTAACATTAATTATTAATATGAAGCGGGGCAATCGGGGGAAGGAGAGGTGCTATTTTCTATACATAGAATCGATTAGAGTTTAATGATTAGAAAAAATGGGGCGTCCGCCGGTCTCAAAGTGCCTCTATGAGGGGGGTCCTTGACTGGTAGGTAATTGGGAACCACTGTTTTAAAGCGTTCATCCACATTTAAACCTATCTATAAGTATTTGTTTCAAATATCACTTTCCAAAATGATAAGACACATACACTTTAGTGATGATAAAAGAAAGGTGTTTTCTTCTCGTTCTTTCTCTTGCTTTATTTTACTTTCCTGATTTTTTTTTTTTGCGTTAGGGGCTTGAGCCCCCATACCCCCTACGATGGGTGTGCCACTGAGTCCTTAGGTTAAAATGGACTGAAGTGTAACCTTTAAAACTTGAGATTTCTCCAGTGTATTCGATACATTTAGAAAATAAATAAATAAAATTACAGGGAATATTTCAATATGGCATCATTATGAGAGAGAGAGAGGAAAATAAGCCTTCCCTCACGCAGGCTCTTGGAGCCCCGACTACCATGGCAAGATCCCTTAAGCCGCCACTGGTTTGAACGAAAGTTAGAACAGCCACGCACTCTGTTCTACTCTAGTTGTTTTCTGTTGGTCTATTTTACTCCTGCTTTGATGTGTTAATAGTTACTATCTCATCTGGCTATCTATCTTTTATTAAAATCACTCAACAGTCCACTGTGCAATCACGCCCGTGTAACCTACATTGAGATTAACTATTATTATTATTATTATTATTATTATTATTAGCACCGTGTCTTACTAACCGTTCGGGTTATACGCACTTACGCTAATGTGTAATGGTAGGGTGATTGTGAGATGAAATGGAGGACCTACAGTTTAACGTGGAATCCGAACCACGGTGGAGGCCTGGCATTCCCCACATTCACAAGATGTCTTGTCAGAGGTGAAGTAAGGATTTGGTAATCAAATAAATCTGTGCCGGGACCGAGGATTGAACCCCGGCCGCCAGCACAGAAGTCTGACACCTTACCCCTTGACCACCAGGTCACCGAGAGAGATTAACTATTAATGACCATCGACCAATAAGTGCTAAGCTCGTTACAAAACTAAATAATTTAAAACTTATAGAGTGATGAAGTTTTTTCTTGAATGTATGAATTCAAGAATTTGAAAAATGCCAGGCAATGAGAAGAAATACTTTTGTGATTTTCACCTCAAATTGTTAATGACTTTACAAATTCTCAACATTGGAATCGTAAAGCCAAAGTTTTTTGTTTATCCAATGGGGAAAAGTATTTTCTTTTGTGTGCTGATAGATAAACTATCATAAGTCATGTTTCATGTAATTATATATGAAAATGGGACAAGGTTTTGCGAGAAATATGTATTTGATATGGAACAAGAGAGAGACATTCATTCAATCAGAGTAATAAATAGCCAATAAATTATATTATGGAATTATAGCGGTCAAATATTTTATTTAGCTTAATGCAAAATACGTTGCTGGATATTATCATTGTATTTTATCGTTCCTTACTTTGAACGGTACATTTTTGTTAAGCACTGTATTTTCTTGTGAATATTTATAAGCGGCATACAATGTATAATTTAAATGTTCATAAATTATTCACCCCACTATAAACTTTAGTAAACTCGTTATTCTAGGAGATAACTGTTATACTGAAGTATTGGCTGAACTCTGGTAGGTCTACTTATTAAAACCAAAATATCTCAATTTGTGTTATCAATTACTGCAAACCCTTCTAAGATATTTCATAAAATAACGAATTTATTAAGGATTCAAATGGGGTGAATAATTTATAGCCACGTTGTAAATCGTTCTACTGGTCACCAAAATAACGGGAATTAGTAAGAGGAATAGAGATTGCTTCAAGACTATTCTACAAATTTTCCAAAATATAAGTCCTTCATAGATTCAAATTAAAACTTTGTGATGAATAGTTGAGAGCGTTGAGACGTGGCCCACCCAAGGTTATAAAACGCGTTGAACCACGCCGAGAGGGGGAATCTGGTTCATATCCTTGTCATTCTTGTCCATCTCTTGCATACTCCATGGTTTTTAAACTCACATATATTGGTCATATTTTTCAATGCTGAGTAGTAATAATATTATTATTAGCACCGTGTCTTACTACCCGTTCGGGTTATACGCACTTACGCTAATGTGTAATGGTAGGGTGATTGTGAGATGAAATGGAGGACCTACAGTTTAACGTGGTATCCGAACCACGGTGGAGGCCTGGCATTCCTCACATTCACAAGATGTCTTGTCAGAGGTGAAGGAAGGGTTTGGTAATCAGATTAATCTTTGCTACGACCGAGGATTGAACCCCGGCCGCCAGCACAGAAGTCTGACACCTTACCTCTAGACCACCAGGTCACCTGCAGTTTATTTAAAACATGGTTTGTTTTTCTTAGTATGGCTTAAACCAAAATTGGAAAGGAAGGTATAAAAATGTTCCAACAGGACGGATAACTTTAAATTACAAGTTTTTAAAATTTAAAATGAATGGTGAGATGTCTATGCAAAAAATTCAAGTATTAATACGGATATAAATTGTTAGAAAACTAGATCTAACCTTAATTAAACAAATAAAATATATATAATAGGGCTACCACAGATCTTTCTAGGATAATTTATTGGTTTGTTTTAGTGGTTATGAATCTTTTAGCTTATCAATTTTGTTTTTAAAAAAGATAGTAAAACGGAAGAGTAAAATTTATTACGTCATTTTGAGCCACACATTAAGATTTATGTTAAAATACCGTTATCCACCCACCCACAACTGTATATTTATACTAGTGGGGTAATTAATAAGAAAGGTATAATTTAGAAGGATAGTACCCGCATTCACACGAAAGGAGGTAGAACTCAATTTAGGAAATATTGCCCCCGTTATATCCAAGTAGTATTCAAACCCCGACCTCTCCGTAACTATAAATCTGGATTAAACGAGACCAATGCGTCTATCTACGTGCCACCGGTGCGGGTACCCATTTATTGGTAGACAGATATGTTAACGACCTAGTTAAGGTATCAAACAAAACAGCTGCCAAATAAAATATCACTCAACAAATACATTTTTTAATTCTACTGTAGACTACACAACTCAATAAAACGCTAACACGGAACATTACATTGACTTCCCTGTGAATCTGGTTACACAATTTAAAAAAAACAACATAAACTTAAACTTGCTACACAAATATAACAACCTCATCTTAAAAACGTAGAGTTACTCGTATTACTTTGACAAACTTGGTATTCATATAATGCTTTTCTATGACTTTACAGAATGTAATGCTTATTCAAAGAAAAGGTGTTATGTGCAGGTTTTAATAAAAAAATATTAATGGTTCTGTACATGTAATAAATGTATTACTACTCAGGTGACCTGGTGGTCTAGGGGTAAGGTGTCAGACTTCTGTGCTGGAGGCTTGGGTTCAATCCTCGGTCCCGGCACAGATTTATATGATTACCAAACCCTTCCTTCACCTCTGACAAGACATCTTGTGAATTTGGGGAATGCCAGGCCTCCACCGTGGTTCGGATTCCACGTTAAACTGTAAGTCCTCCATTTTCATCTCACAATCACCATACCATTACACATTAGCGTAAGTGCGTATAACCCGAACGGGTAGTAAGACGCGGTGCTAATAATAAATAATCTACATCTTTAGGCACGTGGATTAAATGTTAAGTTCATCTTTTGTTATCATAAGCCATTTTTCAAAATATTTATTTTTCTCAATTATTTGAGGTATTTAACGTTCGCTTTCTGAACCGACTGATTATATCAGCACATGACCTATAAACTAATATAAATCTAGAATAGACACGACATCCAGACCCCGGCCATCAATTAATCACTTTGAAAGGATAAACACCCATTTCATCAATTATCAATTTTTCGGCCATGCCAGGAATCGAACCCAGAACCCTTAGTTCAACTGATAGACACGCTACCAACTCAGCTAAGGTGTCAGACTTTAAAAATAATAAGGAAGGGTAACGTAACCGTTATTTTTTCCCATAAATTACTTACTACTCTCTCTACCCGAATGCGAATGCGGGTGTATTTAGTCTGGATTCTACCTTCGCCCCTAACCTATCGGTGTAGCTAAATTTGGATATCCTGGAGTGGTAGTCAGGCATAAATAAAACTTCTTAAGCGATTCGAGAAGTTCTCTATGTCCCGGTTCTCCAGTAGTCGGCCATCTTTAGTTATCTGTGTTTATCTCTGGCTCTTTGTATGCTCGAGTGTTGATAAACATCAACTGCGTAAACTTAGTGTTTGCTCCTGTACTATCGTGTTCAACCCAGAGAGGCAATCAAGATGATCTCTTTGCTTCGCCCTGTTGGCCAGTATTCCAACTCATTATTCCTTGATTCTTAATTTAAAGTAACAATATTTTCTTTGTATTTTCAGTGAAATCATTTATAAAATCACTGGCAAGAGCCGAAGAAGATAGTTGATATTTAAATCATACATAATACACCAGATATTCATGTATTTCTTTACTTCCTCTTGACCCCTCAAAGAGAGAAGTAGGTTATTGTGATAGCAAAAAAAAAAAAAAATCCCCCCCCTCCCCTTCCCCGAAAGTGATTAAGTGGTTTTTTTCACGATGCTGTCTGTCTGTTCGTCTGACTAAAGCTGAACCCGTTTTACCGATCAGGCTAAAACTCGGTATCTAGGGTTTTGAGATATGAAATAACTTTTCATTGTAAAGATGTAGTACTATTAAATATAATAATAATATTAATATTTAGCACCACGTCTTACTACCCATTCGGGTTATACGCTTTAAGTACTAATTACACTAATGGATTAGGAATTGGGAAGGTTTAATTAGAGGAAGTGAACCCGCATTTGCGTGGAGGGAGAGTGGAAAACCATTTAGGAAACACCACCCCCAATTCACCCGGCCGAGATTCGAACCTCAATCTCCCCATCCTCAGCAGTCGAGCTTCAACACGACAAGCGCGTTAGCCAACTACGCCACCGAGGCGGGTTATTAAATATAAAACTCTTTTATTTGAAATATATTTTTATAAAACCAATAGTTTATTTTTATCAAAAGCTTCCAATAAGACTTCTATAGAGATTACTCTATAATTTATCTTTACACCACTAATTCAACGGGCTGAGAATGTAAATACAATTGTAAATTTTTCCTCCTGCCATTGTGGCAACACGCGTTTCCAGTTTTCAAATAACGGGCTTCTTCTGGAAATCAAACTGAAGCTAATGGCGGTAGATTACAGTAGGTTCCACTCCAATTTTATTCTACTTTTAGCCAATAAACGTTTTATTTTAATATATATTGACATGCCACCTATTACTATTTTTTTTAACAACCACCAGGATTTTCTAATACTTCGAAATCTCTAAACCCCAACTAGTTCGAATTTATACCCTCCGTTTACCCTGCAAGGCAGCAACCTTACCTTACTTTATTTCACTATGATGAATATTATAAGATAGGGCCATAGAATGATAGATAAAGGTACGGCTGTTACCTTTCAGTATAAACAAAGGGTATATATTATGCACTCATACATAGATGAACAAATTACATTTTTCAATGTTTATTTACTCATGAATTCAATAGTTTGTATAAGAAGCTTAGTAAGTATTAACATAAATATTTATTTACTCACGTATAAGAAAGATTCCCCCTTGGATTTGAGCTGCACATCTCCTTTGTTGACGCCGACGCCGGAGTAAGTCTCCCACAAGCTTAAGTCTTGTTCGTCCCCCTTCCCCGGAGACAATCCCTTCCCCTCCCTAACTCCACTATCCCTGGCGCCTCCAGAGTTCCGGAGCTTCTCATACACAATTTCAGCACTCGCGGTCTTGGCAGTGTTCCCCCGGCATAGGGTCCCATAGATCATCGCGTTTCTTATGTTGTTAGGTAGGCCGGACAGGTCCTCGTGGAGGAACACGGGGGGCCGTGAGAGCCCCTCGGCCCTCCTACTCGCCGGAGACGTAGAGGTGCTCTCGTGAAGGAACACGGGGGGTCGCGACAGCCCTTCGGCTCTTCTGCTCGTTGGGGATACGGAGGAGCTCGGCGTTGTCTGGGGCGTTGTCTGGTAAAGCTCAGAGAACTCACTGTCACTGGATGACGTCGTCGAACCCCGGGCTTGAGTATCATCGTCACTCTCCCTCGCTGGGCAGGGCTCCCCCTCGTGCCGTCCTTGCCACGCCCCCTCGCTGGCGTCAAGACCTCGGTGTGGCATCAGCCTCGCGCGGTCTGTGTCTGACGGGGAGCTCAACGATCCTCCACTGCTGCCGCTACTGTTGCTGAAGGCTCGGGACAGTCTGGTCACGTATTCGCTGTGACTCAACGTGTAAGACAGCTTCCTCAAAGCATCCTCCGAACCTTGCGGAGGGTGGGTCCTCCACAACGTCTCTAGACCCCGGTTTATCGTGTCGGAGAGCCCTTTCAATAGATCTTCAGGGGGAAAGGTTTGCTTCCTACTCATGGCCAAGTTGATGGTGTGGGAGAGTTCCTTGAGAATCTCGTCTGAAGAGACCCTCTGTGGGTCACCCACGGATTTCTCTAAAGATAACGTTTGGTCCACCGAGTTTTCCCGTTGGAATCCTTCGCTGGAAGATGACGTTGACGGGGGGTAAGAAACGTTTGTGTAGATGAGTAGTGCATCATCCACGATAGAGTCTGCCTGCGCACCCGATGAAGGGATACCCCGAGATTGCACCATTGTGGGTGAAAGGGGGAGATCGCGCTTAGTCTGTATCTCATCTCTCGGCCAGACAGGGCGCGGGATGCTGTAGTCCACCTTACCCTCGGGTATCGGGCTAAGGGTGGCTGCGGAGGTACCACTCGGGCGTCGCTTGTGTTTCTTCGCCGCGGCTGCAGCGCTCGGGTTGCCACCGGATCCTTTTACGGCGACGAGGATGCTTTTGACGAAGCCGATATTCTGCTCAAGCACCGTGAGAGCGTCGTCACGCAGCACGGTCGGGGTGTGCGGGGGATCAGGCGGGGTTTGACCACGAGTCAGGCCAATGTAGACCCGTTGGCCGTTGATCTCCTCGGTACCACTGCTATACTCGGAGGAAGAGTGGTAAAGGTTGTTGCTGCCGTAGCCAGAGCTGCTTGACTTGTTGGGGGATTCGCAGCCCCCGATCTTCTGGGGGTCACTGCTGTCTCTACGCTTAGTTACGTCATCATCAAATAAAGGATTTATCCTGAAACAACAACAAGATTGAAACAATAAATTTTATTTTTTATTTTTACGTTTATCACAATAATAACTAACCACGTAATATGAACTATATAAATGAGAGTATTTGGTGCACCAAGTCTTACTACCCAACCGGGCTAGCCACATATTTAGACTAATGGAAATAGGTGTGAAGAAAGTATAACTTAAGAGGAAATGAATCCGGAAAAAGAGAATAAAAAGCAATTTAGGAAACCAAACTTAATACACCCAGCCGGGGTTCAAACTCCAATCTCCCAGTCATAAGAAATCCAGATTAATCAAAATTGGCACCCTAGACCACGATATCATCAATGTGCGTATGAGAAAAATAGTTTGGATTAATAATAATTATATATTATAATGTATAGTAAGTACATAAAGTTTAAAATACACTGATAGGTTTTTAGGCTAAAATATTGATTTTTTTATAAAATAAAAAAAATGTTTTAATACTATTGATATTTGGATAACTTTTCGGGCTATACGCTTATAGACTAATTACGCCAGTGGTTTCAGGGATGAGTAAGGCTATATATAGAGTAATTTTACCCAAATTTGCGTGGAGGGAAATTGTAAAACCATTTCGGAAAAGCCACCCTTAGTACACCCGACCAAGATGCGAACATCGATCCCCACGTCATCGGCAGTCTAGTCTATAGTGAGAGTAGCGTCTCAGACCATGCGGCCACCGAAACGGGTTCGTACAAACTTTATATTATATTTTAATACAGTATTTATATCGTGGTTAAACAATAGAATAAAAAAACTATTTTTATCAAACTCAGGAGAACTAAGAATTTCGAACACTAAATATTGATATTTAAAACTTGACATAAACATATGAACATGAACATCTTATGTAACATTTCAAGATTCTTCAAGGCCTTTTTTAACTGTCGGTTATTTTAAAAGCACAAAAAACTTAGGTGTGTTTGTTATTTTTTTTTTTGTAATTTTTTTCTAAGTTTTAAATACGAACAAGCTTTTATTTTATTTAACTTGTTACTTTTTACAGTATATTTTTACCACACCAAGTATAATTTTAAAAAATCATCTAAAATATTCCGGTTTCACGAGAAAAAATCTGGTTTCTTGATAATTTTACGATACTGGTTAAAAATATTTGATGAGACTAACAATATTATGGTTGTGAAAATAAAACAGTAGAAAGTATTGTTAACTGAAAAAAAACTGTTGACATAATAACACAAATACAATGATTTTTGTTACTATCGTAGTCTATATTTTTATTAGATTTTTTTAACTGATTAAAAACAGTCAGCCCCAAGCAGGGCTTTAAAGAAATCGTTAAAATAAAAACATTTATCCTGGGCAGCGCCGGGTGCTTCAGCTAGTAATATATATAAACAAAAAAGCCGTTTGAAAATTATATTACTGGCGATGTTATTGGACAAATTTATTCAAGTATAGAGTTGTGTTAAATACACTACGAAACATACAGACTATACAAATTAAATCAAGAAGGCAAGGTGTAAGACCTTGATAATTTGAATTCGATGGTCGCATGATAAAAGGCGTCCTTCTTGCAATAGACTAGATTGCCGATGACAGTGAGGTTGAGGTTCGAAACCCGGTCGGCTGTACAGAAAATGGTTTTAACTAAATAGTTTTCTACTCTTCCCTTACGCAAATGCGGGTAAACTTCCACTAAATTTCAACCTTCCTCATCTCTAATAACATTAGCGTAATTAGTACATATGCGTATAACCTAAAAAGGTAGTAAAACGCGATGCTAAAAAAAGATACTGTTTATAATATGACATTGAAATATAACATCCTAGTCTTTAAAATAACGAGATATTTTTTTTTAGAAAACAATTAGTTTTCTATTAAATTTTAACAGTTTTTTACATCGTGTAGGTAACACTAATCAAAACAATTATGCATACTCAATTTAAATTATTATATTGTATAAGCAACACTACTTTAAGAAATATTGAAAAATAAACTTTGGAAATGAACCCTTTTTATATCACAACCATACCTACATCACTAAATAAAAAAGTTTTCAAACTGTAATTAGTATTGCAGTCTTAAGACAAAACTTACCGACTGACAGCGTAAATCTCGGAAGATCGGTCGACTTTTTGGACACGGATAGTAGCGAGTGGATCATCCGTGACGATGTCGGTGAGCGGATTCTTTGGGTGATTGCCGGCCAGCCACTTGAGCATTCTTACAAGAACTCATTCGAGGTGAGTCTGGGACTCACCACGTCTAACTCATCTTGCGCTTCTCAGCTTGCCATGGTATGACTGCTACTTGCCTTGCTGCAACAAACAAGGTGAGGCACGGACTATAATAAGTGCAAAAGGAGGCTTTGCGTGTGGTGAGACACCAACTATAATAAGTGCAAAAGGAGGCTTTGTGTGTGGTGAGATACCAACTATAATAAGTGCAAAAGGAGGCTTTGTGTGTGGTGAGATACCAACTATAATAAGTGCAAAAGGAGGCTTTGTGTGTGGTGAGATACCAACTATAATAAGTGCAAAAGGAGGCTTTGCGTGTGGTGAGACACCAACTATAATAAGTGCAAAAGGAGGCTTTGTGTGTGGTGAGACACTCAACTATAATAAGTGCAAAAGGAGGCTTTGTGTGTGGTGAGATACCAACTATAATAAGTGCAAAAGGAGGCTTTGTGTGTGGTGAGCTACAAGCGACTCACCACTTGCTAAGAATTAATATGAGTGTGCGAAAGGGCGGATCCAGGATTTCCATGAGGCTTGGGAAGGAGAGGGGGCATGGGTCATTCCTAATAAACATTAAATAAAGTAAATCTTTTAAACTTATCCGTTACTATTTACTCTGCTATTTTTATGTGTAAGCTTACTCTTAGGATTTATCCAGGTTTATTCACATTTTTAGCAAATAATTTAATTAATCAGGCCTACTCATTTATCGTTAAGAGAAAGAAAATACTGATTAATGAGAGGAAATTTGAAAAAGAAAAAACCCCACACAAATGCATCGTTTGTATAGGTTCTTTGTTAACTTTTGTTAATTAGATACATGTTAAGAATGTAAATCAATTATTGACAGTGATTGGCATGCGAAGTAACTGGCTAGAGAGATATTACGTGACTATACAAATATTAGTGGCTATAACAGGGATTTAATTGGCTAGAGTCAAATTGTTATTGTTGAGGAGGGCACGGCCCCTGGTACCCTTTCTGGATTTGCCCCCAAGTGTGTGTGTGTGTGTGTGCGTGCATGTATGTGCGCACGCGCGTTACAAACGTTACACGAAATGGCACGTATGAGGGAAGTTAAACTATAAAAGTGTCTCATTTTAGTGTAAAATTTTAAAACATTAGAGTTAAAATTAATTACAAAAATATCTAAACAATTTTTATAAAAATGAAAAATAAAATAACACTAAATATAATTCAAATTAATGGAAACTAACCTCTGATTGGTCAAAATAACGCTTTCGTTGTACAAATACCTTGTATTGTAAAATGTAGGCTAGTCATATCTAATATTCAAACTATGCAGGGCCGCCCCTTGGGGTGTGCAAACG
Organism: Timema douglasi; assembly: GCA_901482245.1. Taxonomy (NCBI): domain Eukaryota; kingdom Metazoa; phylum Arthropoda; class Insecta; order Phasmatodea; family Timematidae; genus Timema; species Timema douglasi. The sequence goes on along the minus strand of CABEEJ010005441.1, from coordinate 6,084 downwards.
GTGCGGCTGCACAGGGACCCATTATTTTGTGGGCCCCGCGCTTGCTTAGGTGACAGAGGGGGAAAAAGACAAGTTGGGGTGGGAAATTTTTGTTTGCGTGCTTGTAAAGTAGACTTCTTGTATAAGTGAGCTAGCAATTATTGTCAGAGTGTAAACACAAATGAAAAAATAAACTTGTGGTTTGATTTATTGAATAAGTGAAGCCAGTTTTCCGTTTTGGCCTCACCGATTTTCATGTGTCTGTCGGTGGTGGACTGGTGGATATGTCTCACCATAACTTTTGAACGCATTGACCGATTTAATTCAAACTTTTCAGAGTTGTTCTTTGTACCGTCATACAGATCAAGTTCGTTAGGGAATAAAATCGAAAGAAGGAGGTTAAATGTTACACCACACATGATTATACAAGTAGGATATTGATACCAACAGTTCTTGAACATTGGTCATGATTATCCCGGAATTTAAATATATTATTATTATTAGCACCGCGTCTTACTACCCGTTCGGGTTATACGCACTTACGCTAATGCGTAATGGTAGGGTGATTGTGAGNCTACCCGTTCGGGTTATACGCACTTACGCTAATGTGTAATGGTAGGGTGATTGTGAGATGAAATGGAGGACCTACAGTTTAACGTGGAATCCGAACCACGGTGGAGGCCTGGCATTCCCCACATTCACAAGATGTCTTGTCAGAGGTGAAGGAAGGGTTTGGTAATCATATAAATCTGTGCCGGGACCGAGGATTGAACCCCGGACCCCCAGCACAGAAGTCTGACACCTTACCCCTAGACCGCCAGGTCACCATTTTTGTTTATAAAAAAACTGCAAACATACCGATATGAACTCGACTTCCCCTTCCAGATGACCATAAATAATCTAAAGTGTTTCATGGCGATACTGCTGGACCTCTACAGATACAGAATAACAAATAAGTACCCCATCGTCTGACGAAATAAAACAATCAAGGTCGAGGGGGGTGGGGGGTTGACGCACAGCTGAGTCTGTACTTATAGCCTGATTTCAAAGTTGCATTATATTACGTAACAACACAGTGGGAACACGGATGCTGCTACCCATCACTCATAAGTCATAATTTATCCCTCAAGGTCATAGGATTACAAGGCTGTCGTGAGAGCTATTTTTGTTAAGGAGTCATGTCCGACCTGCCTTTATTATGCTGGCGTAAATGACTTGAGAAATATCTATACTGTAACATTTTTTCTTAATTGTTGTAACATTTTATTCGTTACACTACAATACGATCAGTGGTACAGTCCAATATTAATAGGAAGGGTCTATTAAAAATTTTTTTTTTGTCCAGTCTTCATTGATAACATGTAACCATTTTTGGAACTATTTTAGAAACATTGATAATACATTTCAATTATAAGTACCTTTTAAAATGTAAAATCATATTTTTGTGGCCAAAATTAATAACATTTTATCAGTGTTAGTTTATAGGTATCTATCATAAATGGCATCTAAAAATCACATGAGCTGAAGTATGAATACGTGAAAGTAGATCTACAGTAGCTCCATGACTTCTTTGGTGCTGACTGACGGCTTTAAAAAGTTACCAGACCAAATTATGTATTCCTACGCAGAACCATATGATCTGCAAAAACATGTGTTTAGCATGTGTCACTTCTGACGGTCAAAATCTAGGTATATACCTAAATGTTGACTGTCAGAAGTGAGCTGTGAGCTGTCAGTCAGCACCAAAAAAGCCATGGGGCTACTGTAGTAATGTTGATAGCTGTCAGACTCTTCTTATGTAAATTGGACTGCAGCGTGGGAGAGGGAGGCAGGCTCAGTTTTTACTATCGCATTTAGAGGAAGATGTATCTTTTTAAATACTGATAAGTTCTATATTGATGCAGGGAGGGGAAATGAGGTCGGAAACATAGACTGTCAAATATTTTAGTTTGTTTAAAAAAAAAAAAAGTTTAGTAATGAAGTTATTAATTACGTTCTCTACGAGGCGTATTTAGTTAGTGTTTGTAAAAATAAGTTTAAAAATATTAACTCGGTTTAATGTGGAAAGATGATGGTAAAATCACACTGAGAGATCAAATACAAATACCTTACTCAGGGGACCCAACCAATATTCAAACCTTGACTTCCCACGTTACAGGTATTCCAGTCTAATGCGAGCCTGACGTCTTAGATCACGTGACAACCAGTGAGGGTGCTTTGTTTAATAAGTGTATTCATTTAGCTCTTTGGTGATCTTAAACAAGGTTGAGGTCGTCGTGGGCTGATAGGAAAGAATATATATATATATATATATATAGCACCGCGTCTTACTACCATTCGGGTTATATGCTTTAAGTACTAATTACTCTAATGGATTAGGAATTGGGAAGGTTGAATTAGAGGAAGTGAACCTACATTTGAGTGGAGGGAGAGTGGAAGACCATTTAGGAAAAACCACCCCCAGTTCACCCGACCGAGATTCGAATCTCGATCTCCCCATCCTCAGCAGTCGAGCAGCTCAACACGACTAACGCGTTAGCCAACTACGCCACCGAGGCGGGTGAAAGAATATAGCGGTACTGACTTTGCTAATATATTATAGCTTTACCATCTGCTTCGATGAGCACGCGGACTAGGCGTCAAGTTCATCTAGTCTGATTTTCTTACGATGAAGAGGTTTCAGTTCGAGTCTCTTCTAGATAAACTGAAAGAGGTTTTTCCTATTTGTTTCCTATTCTCCTTTCACATCAATTTGTGTATATTACCTTTAAATTATACTTTATTCATTCTTAATACATTAGCATAATTAAATGTGGATAGCATGTATGTACAGAAAGACGTGGAAAAAAATAAATAATAATAGCTTTACTGCGCGTTCGCTTTCAGTTCTAAGAAACACAGGTTCAATGCCAGTTGGCGTCTAAAATATTTTGTTGTAAAGTTGGGATTGTTTTTCTTTGCCGAAATGGTAAATGAATGGCCTGAGTTGGTTGATGTATCTACTTTTGAGTTAACCGTTGTGTGGAAGACAATAATTTAGCGAAAAAGAAAAGAAAAACAGACTAAATAATAGCTAGAGTTAAAATGTCATGGCAAAACTAGCCCCACCAGGTGCCATTTTAGTGCATAGCAATACGATGAGCTGTACTTGTATTAGTTTTGTTGTTAAATATATTTAACGTGAACTTTCTAAGGAAACTCATTATATTATTCCATGTCTTACACACTAGCTCCCTGAAACATCATTCAAATTCCCGGCCGTAAATTTATCACTGAAAAGAAAACAAACTCAAATGTCACCAACGAAACCAGTTGCACCGGTAGTGGAATTCAATATTATTAGCTCAATAAGAAGACGTTATTCTCGCTAAGCTATGAATCTTAATCTAAAATAATTTATTAAATTGGTACTATCAGCCAGATACAGGGGCGGATTTAGATAATTTTTATAGGAGGGTCATTATTATTATTATTATTATTTTGTTTATAACCATTTAATAGTTTCGTATTCATATTTGATCTTATGTATTTTTTTTAAACCGTGGTCATTCTCCCCAATTTTTTTAAATCAGATAGTTTTTATAAACTATTTGAAGTGGCCCTCCTTCAGCTATCTTTGGAAAAATTGTTCACTCTTCTCTATAAGCTATGAGTAGTCTTCGCCTTGATATTAAAAAATAGATTCTATTATAAGCCAAGTGTTCCTCAACTAAAAATTTTTAAAATTTGGTGCCCCTCTAAGATATTTAGAGTGATCCTCACCTTAATGTTTACGATAGTTAGATACCTCTAGAAGATAATCTTTGAAGTGATCTTCTACCGACAAAATTTTGAAAATCGAATTATTTCGGAAACTAGGCTATTTGGGGTGGTCCTCGCCCGAAAATTCTTCAAAATGGCATGCATCTAGGAGCTATTTGGAGTTGTCCTCCCCCAGACATTTATGAAATTTGAATGACCTTGGAAGCTATTTAGAGCTTCCCTTTCCAGACCTTTTCTGCCAGTTGGCTCTAGTCTAGTAGTTTTTCGAAGTGGTCTTCTCCGGCAAATTTTTGACAACGGAATGCATCTAAATTCATTTGGAGTTTGATTTAAGGTCATCTTTCAGCTTCATATTTGATAATATCAGAGGATTTGAAATATATCTAGGTGGGAATTGATTCCAGGAAGGGTAAATTATTTCTATGGGGCAGAGTCCCCCACAGTTCCACAACTCCTGCAGTCCACACATACTCTATATTCGGTATTCGTGAATGAACTGCCCTCAGACTAGAGGCTATGAAATAATTATAGAGCTACTTTGATGCTATCATCAAATTAATGAACCATATTATAAACTGCAACTCTAATCAGACGGGCTAAGGTGACGATACGTCTCTTCTGGCTTGCCCTCATAGGAAGGTTGACGTTCACATTCTGGCTGAATAAATTTAGGATGATTTTTTCTAAATTAATTCCCACCACTCCTCTGCGAAAATTGTGTTACATTTCCTCTTCCTTTATCATCCCTACTCTATTAATGAAAGTATGCGGACAACCTGGATGGGTAGTAAGATGTCAAGCACAGATACACACATTTACAATTTCTTAAAACACAGACAAAAGTCTTTAGCTAAATTAACCTTTTTATCTGATTACCAAACCTTTCCTTCACCTCTGACAAGACATCTTGTGAATGTGGGGAATGCCAGGCCTCCACCGTGGTTCGGATTCCACGTTAAACTGTAGGTCCTCCATTTCATCTCACAATCACCCTACCATTACACATTAGCGTAAGTGCGTATAACCCGAACGGGTAGTAAGATGCGGTGCTAATAATAATAATATTAAAAATTAACCTTTTAACTATTTTGTTGTGCAAATTCGATACTCTACTAGACTCATAGTTTTTGTCCATCAGTGAATTAGAATCTCGGTTGTGGTGAGTAAAAGACTGGCAGAGGAAGAAAGAGGATGTTGAAGGTGTGAGCTTGTTGAGGAAGGGAAAGCTACTTGAGCTCTGAAACACATTATAGACTTTAAAATATCCATCAATATTTAAGTACTGGTTTATCATCTCAAAATGATACACTCCAAAATGGAGGTGAAAATTACCAGCTCCATCAAAAATAATACATTATAATTTATATAAATTTAAAAAATTTCTAAGATGAATCCGTGACATTAGCTCAATTTCAAAATTTTACGCAAATTGGCACATATATGTTTTGAGACAAAGGAAACTAAACCCACCCTTCCCTTTATAATGAATGCTATAATTTAATGTTAATGGCAACAGAATAACATTCAAAGTATGTGAAGGATTATCGATGTCGTTTCCCAAATAAATATTTCAGTGTTACAGCACCCTAAGATATGTCTTCTCAAACATTGTGAACCAAGCTTTATTTACCTTGTCTCCATTAGACGGTGGAGGAGGAGGTCCCGGGAACCAAGGAGGAGATGAATAAAAGCCACCAACCCGATCCACGCCAAAGGCCGCTCCGTAACGAAACTGAAAGTTTTCCTCTACTGCTCAGCTATTTCGCACCCAAAGGAATATGGTAACGAGAATTGAGAGAGGGAGGAGGAAGGTAGTGGAGGGGGGAGTGTCATCAGTTCGGGTCAAGGTCACGGCCTTCCCTTTAAGGCGGACAATGTTTTTTTCGCGGACGTCGTCGTCTTCGGCGAAACACGAGAGGACGTGGCCACTGAGACGACGCATTAGCTAGCTATCTGTCTTTGGAGATGTCGACACGACGGAAAGACGTGCAGATATTTTAATCTTGGGTCTCTTTTAAAGGAAATTAAAGGACGCTTCATCGAAAATTGGTTTTATTTGAAATTTAATCGTTTTGAAGCCTTCAACTTCGGTTTAGTAACGTCTTTATTGACTGAACGTAGTGACGTTGTGTTTTAACTGGACTATTTGATATTTAGTGTGTATGTATGTCCTGAGCTTCGTTCAGCCATAACTGTAAACTGCGTGGAACAAACATCGCATGTATGTATTTCAATCTAGTTATCCGTTTAAATATAGCTCTAAAGGTTTTTAGTTTAGTTGCTAATCTGAAGCGATTTTAATTTAAAATTCTAAGCAATTGATCGAGTACCTAGGGCGTATTT
>CABEEJ010005440.1:9596-39131 GCA_901482245.1 Timema douglasi | reverse complement strand
TAGGAAGAAAAAGGATTCAATTTTGGATGACTTGAAAGAAAGAAAAAAAATTGCTCGGGGTCAAGGAAGAAGCACAATACAGGGCACATTGGCGGACTAAGTTCATTGGCAAAAGGAACGGACGTGACATAATACAGAACACATAATAATAATAATAATAATAATAATAATAATAATAATAATAATAATAATAGCAGCTCTCAGGCCTTGAAGCACCAAAACTTGAAGAAAAATAGTCTCACTTCAAGGTATTATTTTATGAAAATCTTTTAAAACTCATAAAACAATCTATTATTATTATTTTTATTATTATTTTTATTACTAACACTATAAGGTGTTCTGTCTGCCGACAAATTATTATCCACATTTCTTTTTTAGATCTTTAAACTCAATCTTATTTCCTATAAGGTCATCGTTTGGTTGAATTTATGGTCTTCCTGGTCTCTTTTTCCCTTCCACTTTGCCTTCTACGACATCAATCACTAAATCCATTCATTTTCATAATGTGTGTCCAATCCAGTTGGTTTTCCTTAATTTTCTGTTGTGATCCTGTTGGGGTTTTGCTTTATTTCTTGGAGAGGTAAGCTATATGTTTCTAGCGATTTACTTTGATCTCAGAACATCGACAATTTTTATAATAGTCTAAAAAGATATAATTTAATCTTTTCGTGATTTTTAGTAAAAAAATAATAAAAAATTAATAGGAACATTAGCCCAAATCTTTTATCAAATAATGTAGTGTTTATGATGAACTATATCTTCTGCTATGAACTAGAGCAATTTGTTCCTTTCATTGATATGTCCCAGTCTCACTTATGGTTCTGACAAATATAAAATAGGCAGAGGTATGAATGATATTAATAATAACATTCAATATACAGTCAGTCCTTGTGATGAATGAAGTGAAGGTGTCGCCTGTAAGGTTGGTTGGTTGTTACATTTCTGTGGAATTGGAAGAATGATGAACAATAATAAATTTGGCTCAGTGAGGAAAGCGGTGGATAATTACCTCCCTCCTCATTTCTCTAATACGCCTCTTCGGAGCTGCCTAGCCTTTACAGCTGACGGTGGAACTATTGAGGATCCAACCAAACATCGGGCGCTAAAACTTTTCACTTACTTTTTGTTGGGAGCCATATTTTAAAATAGCCAAAAGATTCTTAAACTTAACGTGATATATATCTTATATCAAGTTTAGGGACACCCCTAGAAAGTTGTATATCTGCTCTTGTCTCTATAAATTTTTTCAAAAGTCATAACATTAAGTATTCATGCAATTGTGCTTAGAAAATAGAGGTTTTATTAGTGAAAGTCTGCGGTCTCTATGCTTATCCTTGACATTTTTTTGGGCATTAATAACTTTTTTTACGTAGCCTAAGAACCTAGTTTTCTTAAGGAAAAATATTCAGAACTTTTGATTAGCTAAATTTAGGAAAATAATCTCTTGGTTTACAAACCTACTTTTAATGTGGCTACTTAGTTTTTGGTATTTAGAAATCAGAAAAAAATCTTTCTTAAAGTGAAAGCAGATTGATCTTTTTAAATTTTGTTGAATTTTTTTTTTTTAAATCATGGTAATGAAAATCGCTCAAAAATTGTTTTAAATTGCACCCCAAGTGCCATATTTGTGCTCAGTTTAGTACTACTACCACAATGATAACTGTGCTAGTAGAGATATAGATAGCCACCTTCTTTCTATCTGTTTATTATCATCTGGTTACTTTTGTTACTTGTTTCAGTTTGTTTTGAGGTTACGTCTTGATTTAAAACATGGGACGTTCAAGTGTGAATGTTGATATTAAGTGGCAAATTTTGGGGAAATTTTAAACGTGGGAGATCATATCGAGCAATTGGTGAAGCATCGGGTGTGTCTAAAAGTCGTGTAGCGAACACTATGAAGAGATTTAAGGAGTCGGGGTACGGTTGTTGACGCTCCTTGGAGAGGTATATCAAGGAAAACATCCCCTCGGCATGATCGTGCACTACTTTCTTTGGCTAAAGCTAACCGAGGTCTGCGAAGATTTCATCCATGATCTTACTCTGTCTGGTTCTGATGAAGACATGAGGTGCTTCGCTTGGCCTGGGTAGGTACGCTCTTTCCTCAATGCTATTGAATCTTCTTTTGTTGTTACAGATCATTGTTTGATAGGGTTCACCGCTCGTCTCTTATAACTGCAATCTGATAGTGGAATGAACTCTATTCCCTCTTCAATCATTAAATCCTTCAATTCCTGGTTTAAGTTGGGGAATGGTGATGCGTCGCCTGCATTTTCTCCGGCTTCCAACTGCAATCTGTAGGGAACTGGCAACTAATTTAATGAACATTCACAATGTTAATGTTAGTTTTAACACAATTTCTTCTAGGCTTCGTGAAAAAGGTGTGAAGTCTTATTATGTTCTTCGTAAACCTCTTCTGTCTCCGGTGCATAAGAAAGCACGCGTAGAGTTTTGTAGACTGCGTCGTTACTGGTTGAAAGAGGCATGGAGACGTGTTGTTTTCTCAGATGAATGTTGATTCGAGTTATTTCCCAAGAGAAAAATTTTAGTGAGACGCGCAAAGAAGGATAAGTTCCTGCTTGCATGCGCAGCTCCTGACACCCAACAGGTAGTAGAGGCGATTATGATATGGGGCTGCATTAAGTCTGAAGACCCTGGAGAGATGAGAATTGTTAATGGGTCTATCGATAGTGAGCATTTGTGGTAAACGCTAGAAGAAGTGATGCTGTAATCCGTCAATAACATCCTTGGAGAAAATTTTATATTTAAGCAAGATAATGCCCTGGCACAAAAAAGAACTAGCAGATGGGTTGGGGACCACGACATCGAGACTTTGCCCTGGCCTATATGAAGCCCAGATCCAAACCCTATCAAAAATGTATTGAATACAATGGCTACGAGATTGATGAAGCTGAAACAAAAGAACCTGCCTGAATTGAAGTTCCATGTCGTCCAGCTCTGTAAAAATATTTATAAGGAAGAGTGCTTGAAACTCATTGACTCCATGCCAGATTATGTGTATAAGTGTAGGAAAGCCAGAGGTGGTTCTATTGACTATTAAAATGTTAATTGTAAGTACTCAAATTTTTGTAGTTTCATTTTTTTAACCCAGTATTTTTTTATTTTTCTTATTTTTCATTAATGTCCCTAAACGTTCTGTAAGTAGGGGAAGGGTGGGTAAAGTGTCGTCTCCCCTAAGCTAGTTATTGCAATAAATCGAATTCATATTTGAGTATTGATACGAAATTTGGCATGCTAATGTATGGCCCATGTATCCATTAAGTTTTATTTTCACTATAAAAAAAATAGTTGTTTAGATACTAGATTATTTTTTCTAACTATCGCGAAGTGCCCATTTTACCCGATGTAGGAGGGGTAAAGTGACCTGGATATGGCCACTTTACCCGTCTACATATCTATGGTTAAATATACCAACACGTAGTAGCTGTTCATTGCTTATTTATTACACTTACACAAAATGGGCTATATTTAGAACTCAATGACCAAACTCAAATTTATTTTGATATTTTGCTGATACAGTATTTATCGTCAAAATTATATTCATCACGCCCTGTGATAGCTCCATAAGCCCATTTCTGTCACAAAGAACATTGAACCCAATTGTCATTTGATGCTGAATTTGAAAAACTGTCACTGCAAAACAAACCCTCAACATCACCATCATCATCATCCTTTGTATTTTGTTTGATTTGGTTTGAAGTTTAGATTCTTTCTAAAATGGCTTCTATCTGAAGAATGTTCTTTTTGTTCAACGTTCTTTCTTCCAGTGGCCTTTAAAGCAAACAATTCATTTTTGTATGGGCTACTTGTAAGAGTAGTTGCAGATCCCTTCTTTCTTGTCTGTTTGCAGATTTGTTGTTGAATCTTGAGAATAGGGTGGAGCTCTAGTGGACTTACGTTGAAGGAAGTTCCTGGCTGTGGTTCATTTCGTGGGTCAGGTATCTCCTGTTGTCTTATGTATCTTGATGATTCAATAAAACTCAAATCATCTGCGGGTATAGACAAATTTGTAGTTTCAGCAGAAGCATAATCTACATATTCAAATATATCAGAGGTCCATTGGAATAATCCCACATTTTCTGAAACCATTAATAGCTGTAGTTGGGATGGATGCATGAAGATATGCTTCACCAAAAAGTTTGCTTATTTGAAACTGTGATCACTCGACCTGTATGGTTGCAAAAATATTGTTCAATAGATTGCACATAATAAGTATTCAAAGAACCCATAAAATCAATGTCCAGAGGCTGTAGCTTATGGCTACAGTGAGGAGGTAAACATGACACTGTCACATAACTCCTTCTAGTTAGTTCAATAAAATCCAAATTTTGGTGTGAGTCATGTGTCCGTCTTAAATTAAAAGAACAGGATCATCAAACAGTTGGTTTGGTGAGTTACAAAAAGTGTTGGAACCACTCTGGGAAAAGGTCAAGCTGCATCTAGCCAGAACTGTGGCAAGTGAATACCGTTCCTGGGGGTGCACCATCCTGAAGTTCTACTTTTATCTGGACTCAGGGAAATATAATTATAGGGGGTATGAAATTTCCTCCTGCCAACATGCATATTACAACTGTTGAGAGAATGCCTCTCTCTCAGCTGATGTAAATGATCCAACCCGTGATAGGAATAGGGTTAATGTAATGAGGTGGACTTATTTGAACAAGCTCTAGATAGTAATAGGTTGTAATGAGGTGGATTGGATAGAACTATCTTAAGATAGGGATAGGGTATAATGATGTGGACTGGATAGATTTATGTCATGATAGGGATATGACTAATGTAATGAGGTTGACTGGATTGAACTAACTCTAGATAGGGATAGGATGTAATGAGGTGGACTGATAGAACTAGCTCAAGATAGGGATAAGGTGTAATGAGGTGGACTGGATAGAACTAACTCTAGATAGGGATATGTTGTAATGAGGTGAACTGGATATAATTATCTTAAGATAGGTATAATGTGTAATGAGGTGTACTGTATATAATTATCTCTATTTAGAGATAGGGTGTAATAAAGGGGACTAGATAGAACATATTTTGTGATAGGTTGTAATGAGGTGGACTGGATATAATTATCTCAAGATAGGAATAGGGTATAATAAGTCGTAATGGATATAACTAGCTCTAGATAAGGATAGGGTTAATGAGGTGGACTGGATAAAACTGGCTTAAGATAAGGATATGGGTATAATGAGGGAGATTGGATAAAACCACAGTAGTTCAAGATAGGGATAGGGTGCTATGAGGGAGAATGGAATGAGCTAACTGAAGAAAGGTATAGGTTACCTAAGTGTGGACATGAGTTTTATAGTTCCTAATACCATAGAGTAGGTAAGTAAATAAAGAGGTAGAAAGAATTCTGAGGAAATTGGAAAACTATTTAGCAATAACCTCCACAAGTACACCCGGACTTTATTCGAACCCCGGTTCCCACCATCCCAAGAAAATAAGACAATACGAGACTTATGCCTTTGTTCATATGCCCAGCCGTGCGGGCCAGTCAGAAACATATACCATTACTATTTATGGTCTAATGAGTAATAATACCAGGAAGCTTACACAACGTCAAGTTTAAAAAAAACACAATAGACTTCTCACGCTCTCTATATTAATAGAAAAATGCAGTAGAATCATGGGTTCAACCCTGAGTGACCTCATATTGTAATTTCTATTTCAGTGTTGTTATCTAAAAATGTATATTCAAACTCATGTAAATATTTAGTCGAGTGAGATTATATATAGATACTTTAGTTTTCTTTGCAATACATTACCAATATGCATGCACTTAACTATCTCTACGTGTCAAGAGTATTTTGTCATACATCTAAGGAAACTCCAGTTCGATTCCTGTTCGTACTGACGTCCGATTGTATATTTCGGTACACTTTAATAACTAGCTGGGAGCCACTTCGGCGAACGCATGGTCTAACATGCTAATATCGTGTTGGACTAGATTGCCGAAGATGGGGATATCGGGGTTCAATCCCTGTCGGGTGCACTTGAGGGTGTTTTTTTCCTAAATGGGTTTCCTATCTCTTTCCACGCAAATTTGGGTGCATTTTTTCTAAATTAAGCCCTCCTAATATCTGACCCATTAGTGTGATTAGTACATTGGCGTACAACCCGAATAGTTAGTAAAACGCGGTGCTGAGAAAAACTACCGAGGCTCTAAGGCAATTGTATTACACTAGATTAAGGTGTTTGCTGCGCCATTTTAAGAAAATGTGATGCCCGGAACAAAAAAATGTGAGGTTCAGGGTAAAAAATCTTAGACCCCTCTCGTACTCGGTACTTATGTTTCTTAATAATTTGTCATGTTTGATAGAATATTGATCAACCCATTAAATGACTGTATTTTATCAAATACAAACAATCGATCCAATTAAATTAACAAAAGTAAATTCCTCTTTGCACCATTTCACTGTTAGTTTTCTGTGAACCGACACCGGTAGCCCAATGGTGACGTATTCTACTGTATTGCAGCACATTACTAGAATAGCGTGAATCTTGAATTACATAAATTTAGAGTTTTCATGAATCTAGAATGGAATCCTGTCACTAAATGAATGCTTAATGTTGTTAATTATCTGTACACTATTTGATGCGAAATTTAGAATAATAACTGTAATTTAATTTAGTAAATTGGGGAGGGGGGGAATGTGGCTTCCTGGAAGATGAGGCCCGGGGCAATTGCCCCCTTTGCTACCTTAGCCCCATTCGCGGCCATGGGTGTTTGTAATTCGTGGGTTAAATAAACTCAATACTATAAAATAGGGTAGTATCCAAATTACCCGCTTCGGTGGTCTAAGACTTTAAGACATCACTCTTGCAATAGACTGTCGATAGCGGGGAAATCAGGGCTCCATTTCACCTCGAGTGTACTGATTATGGCTCTTTAATGGTTTTCCACTCCCCCGCCACTTAAATGTGTGTACACTTAATCTAATTTAATCCTTCATCACCCCTAACACTTTAAAGCTAATTAATTCATATACGTGTAACCATAACGGGAAGTTTGATATGGTGCTAAGAAAATATCTGAATTAGTTAACGAAGCCTTAACTTTATCGCAACATAAAAACGATATAGTGAATTTCCGTTGCCAATTTTAAAGTCAAGTATGGAAACATTTATAAGCATATCGGTAACCTAGTGGTCTAGGGGTGAGGTGTCAGACTTATGTGCTGGAGGTCCAGGGTTCACAGATTTATCCGATTGCCAAACCCTTCCTTCACCTCTCCTAAGACGTATATTAAACACAACTTGTGAATGTGGGGAATGCCAGGCCTCCACCGTGGTTCGGATTCCACGTTAAACCGTAGGTCCTCCATTTCAACTCGCAATCATCCTACCATTACACATTAGCGTAAGTGCGTGTAGGACGAACGGGTAGTAAGACGCGGTTCTAATAATAATAAATAATAATCTAAGTATATCTAATATATTATAACACACAAGGACGAGAAAGGAGTCCGTCTCGTTTTGTATGGTTTGCCAATGAAGTGAAGTTAAGGGATTCCAATTACAGCCAAACGTAAGCTACTGAAGGTTTTTTTCACCTTCTGACCTTAGCGCCAAGCAAATTAGGGTAAAACAACTCTAAAATCTATCTTATTTTAACCGTGACCCCATTGCAATAGATAAACGAATAACCCATAAGGGTGACAGGACACGTGACATAAATCGAGAACACAGGTGAAAGTGGGATACAATGGGACCCACGTTTTGGTTGTTATTTTTTCGCATTGCTTATAACAAAACACTCGTTTAGACAAAATAAGCAGAATTCTTCAGTACTTAGGTTTAGTTAAATTGTCTACAAGCAACATTTCATGAATAATGGTTATAATAAGGACCTGTATTTTGATGATATTTCATATTTTTTGGTACATCAAAGACAATGCTCACTGGCATATACATTTTGCTCATGATATCCTGACTGTGGAAACGTTTCTATTATAGGTGATTACTTGGTCAATTTTGTCATTTTGGATTCTTAAGTCATATTATTTTGTTTTATCTCATTTTTGTGTAATTTTTAGGTATTTTTGGTAATCTTGAGCCATTTATGTTGAAAAATACTATCGATATTTTATAAAGGCATAAATAATCAAATATAATTATTTTAACACATAATATTCGAAATGAAACATAATGCAGATAATAAACTTTGTATCTTCTTGTGTGAGCTCAGGTTGTTAAAGGAAAATCACATAAAAAATATGTTTCAGTTTCTATTTGTTAAGTGCATGTTTAATATAGCCATGTGTATTCATTAGAAGATTTTTTCATAGTCTTAGGTATTTAAAAAACTAGTTTACACTCATTTTTATAATTTCGTCAAATTATGGGCTTTGATTGTAATCATATTGGGATTTTAAGAGGGCCTTTATCTTCATTTCAAAATTAAATTCCATTTTACCCATGACAAACGATTCAATAACTTTCAAGATTATTATGTGTATCAAATTAAACTAAACGTCTATGCTAAAAGAATACTTTTATTTATTTATGCAAAAAAAAATTAGTTATAAAAACTGTAAAAAAAAAATACTCGCCTCAATTTGCAGTACCTTCTTTGGCACCTTAAAAAGTAACACGCTTTTGAGAATGCCTACGCAGTGAGTCAGCAGCGTTTGTCACAATGACCTTGCTCTTCCTTGATGACTGATGATTGGTAAAGAGGTAGTTAGTGAACCTTTTCACGTAATAGTGGACTAGGACACAGTGGTGGCCCCCACACACTATCTTGGTGTACAAGCAGTCACCAAAACCATACACCTAGATCACTTTCATATTTAAGGGAGTTGCCTCAATAAGCGAGAAATTGCCACGCAGACGTTCAGCTCCAAAGCAATATTTAATTCTACGATGCGTTATTTCACAATATGGTTGACACCAAAATAAAGTCAAAAGACTCCAACAGGACTCTTTTTCCTCAACAACCCAAAAGTTTGATTTTTATCAGTAAAAATTATTAGTGGAAATGTAAAATTGGTTCATTTTCAACGAATTGGTAAGCATATTTATAAAGGTAAAACTTAACAAGACTAGTCTTGATGAAAAAGGGCTCTAGATTTAGACTTCCTCTAACAAATGCAGTAAATATTTTATATGTCCATAAAATAAAATTTTAAGATATTTGAGGACTAGCAGAGGGCTTTCCTCTTAATATTGAGATATTATTATTATTATTATTATTAGTACCGCGTCTTACTACCCGTTCGGGTTATACGCACTTACGCTAATGTGTGATGGTAGGGTGATTGTGAGATGAAATGGAGGACCTACAGTTTAACGTGGAATTCGAACCACGGTGGAGGCCTGGCATTCCCCACATTCACAAGATGTCTTGTCAGAGGTGAAGGAGGGGTTTAGTAATCAGATAAATCTTTGCCGGGACCGAGGATTGAACCCCGGCTGCCAGCACAGAAGTCCGACACCTTACCCCTAGACCACCAGGTCACCCATTGAGATAGTAAAATTCGTAATTTTCTTTCTCCTCTTTCATATTTACACGACAAAGTGTGGTTGTATGTAGGTAAAGAATGAAAAATAGTACAAGCTTGGACAGAATTGAGAAATACTTCCAGAAAATGACACAGATCGTTGTATTTTAAACCCTGTAGCCTGACAGCTATTGATACTTTCTCTCTGACCGGTACGGCCGCCTTAAGAGCTCGTCTCACCCACGGATAAAACTTGACTCACCGAATCACCGAAAATTGAGGATATAATTGGCTTGAGTGGTGCGTCAATTCACACGCTAGGGCTAGGGAAAACGTTTGTTGACCCATAATTCTTTGCAACTAGAAACTAGAAACATCTGGTTTCTGACGAATTTTATTTTCAAGTGGATGGACAAATCTTTAATATTAAATTAATATTAATTTTTCAGATTATTATATTTTTTAGTGAAACAAGAACGAAACATACACTTTCCATTTAACGAGTTATTTCAAATAATTTCCCAACCATAAATGCAGCTCTTGGGTAGTATTTCAATTTGTAGGCGCATGCGAACTTGTTGAATTGGTTGGTTTTGAAATGTATTGGTTCTTCGAAACAGACATTGTAATGCAGAAAATTAAAATCTGAAATCATTTCTAGACGCATCAAAAAGACAACGAAAAGACATACATTCTGTGATTGATTCAGAATTCGTCAAGTGAATGCGTTTCTACTCTTGTTATGGAGAACGTATCAATCCATAGTAATATTTAACTTAGTTAAGTGAAATATTTCAAACTAGATGTCACTTCATGGTGCTGTTTAATGTGCTATGCATTTAAAAGACTTGTAATTAAGATCAATGAAACCATTTAGTCATATTTTAAGAAATAATTATACCACAAAATCAAAAACAACATTTAAAAAAAATGAATAAACATCTTATTAAATATGGCGATGATTCTAGACCCAGCCTTACATTAACCAACAAACAAAGAAGATAAATAGAAAAATGCACCTACATTTGATTGAAGGAATACTGAGAAACAAATTAGATCCTGTACTCATTGATTCTCCCCCCCCCCCCATTATCACACACATATATGCCCTTTCAATTGTGTTAAATTTACTGTCCTTTAATTTCTTCAAATTAATTTTAAACATCTATCTATGTTCCCGGAGCTGATGACTAATTTTATTTCGATTTTTTTTTTAATCCAATTAATAGTGCCCAGAATAAAAATGGTCCAGGTCAACTTTCAAACTTGACCGAATTGAATAGGTTTTAGCAAATCTCACAGAAAGTTAATGTTTTGTGATTTTTTTTGTACAAATCTACAGCTCAAAACCTATTTTTAGATAACTCAACTATTTTATATGACATCGAGAACCCCCCTCATATTACTGTTCATATTCACTCTCTTACGTAGATTATAAATCTCATATAGACCCTTTTATAAATCACATATATTGTGACCTCGTTATTGAATATTTGTAAACGTTGATATTATGATAATGTCCGACACCACAATCGGTAACATGTCTGTCTCCAAAACTAAGGGTCCCGGGTTCAATTTCTGGCATGGCCAAAAAAATGTATCATTTGTGAAATGTGGGTTTCCCCTTTTCATAATGATGAATTATCGGCTGAGTGTTTTTTTTTTGTCTGTTCTTGATTTAAGATCGCTTATAAGTTGTGTGCTGATATAATCAGTCGGTTCAGAAAGTTCACTTTAAATACAACAAATAAATAAATGATATGATAATCTTCAAAGTAAATGCATTTTATGTTTAAAAAATATATTAAAATCGGTTGTATATAGATCTAGATATCTGTATCGAAATAAAATGCCACTTTTTGACATTTTGGCTTCCCCTTTGACTATGTTTGAACGTTGAAATTTATGGGCATATCATCTGAGTAAAAGCTTTCCTTAAAAAAAAACACTATACAACTCGTATTGATGGAGCTTCAGGAATAACTATCGAAAGGAATCGATCCACGTTTAAATATTAAATATAATACGAGTTTATTAGCCATAGGGATGGCAGGTGGAGGTATAAAACGCCCCTAGTGCCCTGGTTTTCTAAGACATGGAAGAACTGACTATCCTACATGCCTGCACGGTTTGTCATACGTTCTAAGACAGGTATTCTTGGACTGTGGTCTATGGATGGGTTTCAAAGAGTCAGTGAATCGAGAGAAGAAAAAAATTTACGGCGCACAGCACAAACTTTCTATATCGTTTATCTTAAAATAATAATAATAATATTTAGCACCGCGTCTTACTACCCGTTCGGGTTATACGCTTTAAGTACTAATTACCCTAATGGATTAGGAATTGGGAAGGTTGAATTAGAAGAAGTGAACCCGCATTTGCGTGGAGGGAGAGTGGAAAACCATTTAGGAAAACCACCCCCAGTTCACCCGACCAAGATTCGAACCTCGATCTCCCCGTCCTCAGCAGTCGAGCAGCTCAACACATCTTAAAATAAATACATTTACTAAAAAATAGTAAAATTTGTGAAACGAAATAATATACATTGTTGCAGAAATCCTACAAAAACGACAATTGTTAAATAATGTTCCTTGTTATATAAACAGTGAGAAAGAGCATAGTATTTAATTCCATATTTCAAAGTGGCCCATGAAAAAAACATATGTCTACTTATTGCTCAGAATATTTTTGTTTTAAAAATATATATTTTTCAGATAAAAGATTTTTATTTTTAGTAGTGCTACAACTTTACTACGATAAGGTATTTCGTATCTCAAAGAGTTGTGGAGATAAGTTCAAATTTGGAAATTTCCACTTATGTAACGTGCTGTATCTTCAAAAAGATTTTCATGGGAAAAAGAGAATTCTCATTTTATTTGTAATGCTACACAAAGACTATATAAAAAAATTTAATCAAAAGTGTAAAAGTGGATTTCGAAAAAATCTATTTTATCTATTTTTGCCCTTCAGTAAATGACCCTTAATTTTAGGATATAGCTTCAAAAACACCTCCGGGGGACCGTTTGAAAACCCTAAGTACCTAGTGGGCCTATTAACCTGAATGGTAAAATGGTCTAAGCTCTTATCAGAGATACAGACTGCATCGCAAAAAACAAACAAAAAAACACTATTTTGGTTTCATCTGGTCATGAAACGTCGATATTTATCAAAATCAAGAGTTAGGTTTTTTTTTTACTACAATACTTCTCTCTCAAAGTGGTTGAAAGAAAGTAAGATTAGTGAAACAAGGCTTGTATTATCTGTTCATGATAGGTTTTTACCTGGATGACAGTTTAAAAATTATATG
This sequence comes from Timema douglasi, assembly GCA_901482245.1. Taxonomy (NCBI): domain Eukaryota; kingdom Metazoa; phylum Arthropoda; class Insecta; order Phasmatodea; family Timematidae; genus Timema; species Timema douglasi. The sequence continues at coordinate 26,357 of CABEEJ010005440.1, read as the reverse complement.
TTTAGGTTTTGGGTCGCCAACACTTGTAAAAAAAGATCACTGTTTTACTATAAATGTTAAAAAATTTAATTACATATTATATTTTACATTTAAAATAACGTAAACTTAAGTTTTCTTACACGACTTCATAACTTTCAATAATTTATCTTTACCCACTCTAAAACAATATTTTAAACATAATTAAAAGTACCCTACTTATTCTCAGTTTTGGAATATTATCTAAGATGTGTAATATAGTACATTAATAATACATTTTAATACAGGCATCGTATTTACTTGAAAATGAGAAAATACTTGTCATTTTTTATATATCTAATAAATTATTATATGATTATTTTATCGTATATCAAAATATGAAACTGCATAAAATATTTTTATCCACTGCGTGGGTGCATCATTGTAAAGAACTGGTTTCCGTCACGTTCAATAACATAGTTTAAACTCGTCGGCCGCCATTTTGAAGCTATGTTAATTAGACCTTTTGTGAAAATGATGTGAATAATATTTTTTTAATTGGAATAAAACGATAAATAATCTTTGTGCCAGACCTCATATAAATATATTAATAATATTGGCCTAAATTTCTGTAGCTAACTATCAAATTTCTATATTACCATACGTTTTCATTACAATTATCCAAAGTGAGAGATTTCAGCTGTTGGCTTAGGGATTTATTAGGGATTATTTCTAGTAACTTTTTGAGCTGTGATCCAAGTAAACAAAGATCATGAGTGTACTATATTTATTCAATTACAAAGTTTCCTGTTTATTCAACTAGCAGAGTTTTCAGCATTCACTTGTTTCCATCAAAACAAAATATAAAAATAGATTATATGTAAAGGTAGACATGCGTGTTGCAAAATTTCAACGTATGATTCAAGCAAAACAACAGCACCGTTTTCGTTGAAATTTTAAAAAAATATATTTCCAGTTCAATCTGACACCTTAGCTCATTATGTAGCGTGTCTATCTACTAAGTAAAGGTTTCAGGTTTCGATTCCTGGCATGATCGAAAAATTTATCATTGGTGAAGTGTGGGTTTACCCTTTCACAGTGATGAATTAACGGTCAGGAGCTGGATGTTGTGCTTGTCCTACTCCTAAGTTAGATTATAATTCGTGTTAAGCTATGACGGGCCTAGTCAGCCGGAAGTGTAAAATATGTGACTTGAATTAAATACTGATCCATACTCCATGTTGGAAACAGTAATGGATCTAAAGTAAAATTTTGTTAATTTCTAAGTTTCACGTTTTGGATACATTTCAATTCTTCAGCAAATGGGTGACCTGGCGGTCTAGGGGTAAGGTGTCAGACTTCTGTGCTGGCGGCCGGGGTTCAATCCTCGGTCCCGGCACAGATTTATCTGATTACCAAACCCTTCCTTCACCTCTGACAAGACATCTTGTGAATGTGGGGAATGCCAGGCCTCCACCGTGGTTCGGATCCCACGTTAAACTGTAGGTCCTCCATTTCATCTCACAATCACCCTACCATTACACATTAGCGTAAGTGCGTATAACCCGAACGGGTAGTAAGACGCGGTGCTAATAATAATAATAATTCAGCAAATGATAATTAATTTTTTCATAAATAGGGAAAGTCAGAGACGTAATTCTTTGTCAAGATTGTTTTTTATATCATTTCCCTGTGAACGTAATAAATTTCCACTGAAATGGAGAAAAATTGTAAGTAATATTTTATGTGAGCCTATTTACGTGTATTTTTATGAGGAGAAAATCCATGGAGTTGTTAAGGTTGTCAAAGGGGCCCGTGACTCAAAAAAACGTCGTTAAAGACGTTGCCTAACTGTGACGTCACGGATGGTCAAAATAGGATTTCCTGTGTTGAAGAATTTACGTTTTACTCGATGAATTTTAAAGATATAACGTTGAAATAAACACTATAAATTCTTAAATAATTCTAAAAATAGTCCTACAGTGTCCTAAAATTATTATTTTTTATCTTTAAGTAGTTTTTTTAATAAACGTATTTTTTATAAATCCTCTACACCTTAGGCTATTTGGTTTAGTCACCAAAATGTCCTGTAGGAGTCTTCCTGCCAGGATGTAGATCAAAAAAGTCCGTAGAAGCATATGTATATTTATAATAGGAAACAAGAAAAAATGTAAAATGCCAGTCAATGTTTTCAAGGCACAAATATTAAAGTGACTGTGTAAATTCGTCAAAGGAAGAGGGGAAGGTTTATAAACACATAGACGAGAACCCTCTCAATGTGAACTTTTCATTTTCTTCTCTCTTATTCTATTTCGTAAATTGGCGTCTAAGTATGGTAGTGCTTTGACTGCTTAGGTGCGTCAAGTTAAGATGCAACCCGCTTCTCAATAATACGTTTAATTTTTCCACGTAGTCAACGTCGTTAAAACGTATATTCTTATATTATTATTATTATTATTAGCACTGCGTCTTACTACCCGTTCGGGTTCTACGCACTTACGCTAATGTGCAATGGTAGGGTGATTGTGAGATGAAATGGAGGAACTACAGTTTAACGTGGAATCCGAACCACGGTGGAGGCCTGGCATTCCTCACATTCACAAGATGTCTTGTCAGAGGTGAAGGAAGGGTTTGGTAATCAGATAAATATATGCCGGGACCAAGGATTGAACCCCGGACGCCAGCATAGAAGTCTGACACCTTACCCCTAGACCACCTATCTTCTTAAAAGAGTTCACAATCTAACGCACACATTTCCTCGATGGAAAGGTATGCCTCGTGTAACATGGGTCTTACAGCTAGCCCGAGTGACAGCACAATAACCACCAAAGAATGTGGTGAGGGCTAACAAGAGGGGGTGGCTGTGAATGAAGGTCACAGGGTGGGTCCGGGTGATGTGTGGCAAATTACCAAACCCGCCCCTGTCAATACACGTCAACAGTTCTTACTGTGGGAATGTAGATTATATGAGCTAAGGGTAGTAATATTCTAGTTTTTATATCAACCCATATTTATTTTTTTAGATGAAGAAAATAATTCTTCATTACTAACTTAAAGTTTAAATTTCTTCACACGTTTACCTCAACAGTCTTTAATATCTGTCAAATTTAACGACAACTTTTTCTATTAATTTAAAATGTTTCTCGTCTAATACCGCTATGATCACGAGAGATATTCAACAAATGTTGATATCAACATGTGAAGAAAATTAAATTTTATATTTGTTCTGAAACAGTATTCTATTTATTTAAAAAGAGTTTAGATATAAAAACTACAAAAACCCTTTCTTTTACTCGCGTTTGCTACACTCCCACCTTACCCTCGGGACTTGTCTATAGTCGGATCATCATTTGGGAGTATTTTCTAAAACTTTTTTTTACTTATGGCTATCCACATATCTAAACAAATTGGGTAGGTAGTAGTAGCATAAGGTAAAGTAAAGATAAAATTTTCCCGACTTTTCATGGTGCGGAATGGGAAACCATTTCTAAAAACTATTTTCAATAATCCCAATCTGGGTTTGAGCCCTGATCTCCCTGGGAAATCCAATCTATATTCTATTGCAAGATTGACGCATTACATTATACAACCATTGATGTTGATATAATTATTATTATTATTACTATTTTTATTATTATCACTAAACCGTATGTACTGAAGTGGTCTTATATATGATTTTCTCTTCTCCTTCCACAAAAATGCTGTAACATTTTCTCAAAGCTACCTTCCTCATGCCTATCCCTTATTTATACTTATTTTACTATTATAGTATAATAATAATATAAATGACTTTATAATCGTATTAGGGGTAGAAATTACTTATTAATAATAATAGTAGAGGTACTATAAAAATAATAAGTACTAATAAGGGGTAGTATGAGGAGGGTAGCTTTGAGAAAATGATACTGCATTTTTATGGAAGGAGAAGGGAGAATCATTTATAAAAAAATACACTTCGGAACATATGGCCTAGAACCGAACCACATACTTCAAATCATCGGAAAACCACACAAGACGAGAAAGACTCTTTTGTCCACGTGTCTATTGGTGCAGGTAATGGTTTGTAAAACGTTATTAGATAGTTCTACTCAATTATATATGTTTTTTCAATAGTTAGATATAGTATGAAACGATTTTACTCAACAACAACAAAACATTTAATTAAACAAATAAGTTTTTCCGCTAGGGAAATTTTCCGATTACTATTTATAAGACTAGTCAACGTTTCAAACAATAACAAATTAAGCCTTTCTTTCTATTTCTAAGGTCCACTCAAAGTTTAAAAAAAAAATATTTGCTTAAAGTCATGACATGAACATTTTAAACCCACACAAAACTACAACTTAACAAATTTACAACAATTGTATGTTTATTATTTTAGTTGTTAGGTGGATCTAAAGCAGTATTTCCCCAACATTTGCTTGGTCACGTACCCCTTTAAGAATCATATCCTAATCAAATTACCCTTTCCATCATCTTATAAAAAAAAAACTTGAACAGATCTGCTATCTTGTAAATTATAAAAACTATAGTTACGAATCCACTTTACCTACATCAAACTGAGGATACACTTCCTCTTAATTCAACCTTCCTCATCTTTTAACACACTAGCATAAAAATGACATATGCGTACAACCCGATCGTGTAGTGTGTTAATAAAATAAATAAAAAATGTAATATGATAGAGAGGGAATTCAAACTTATATATATCAGCTGAGAAAACAACAACCCCCTCCACCCCCCCAAAAAAAAGTTTTTGTAAGCCATTTTACTGAAGTAGTTTTATGGATGTGAATACGTACTTGACACACTTTTGCACTAAGGTAGACTTGATATGATCTTACTCTAAGGGTTTTGAATCCATTAGTTAGCCCTACGGCCACCTCTGCGCCCAAATTCATGTTATAACCGCTACACAAAGAGAATGTGTTCTATTACCTCCGTATCTATGATTTTACAGAACCGTAATTTATTCAAGAAACATAACTGCTACTATCTTTTAGCTTGTTTTCATAACCCTCCTTACTACGGTAACTTTGATGTTCTCTTATCACCTTTAGATATTCCTGTTTAAGCTGGGGATGTAGGGCACGCGATATAATGTTAGATTGTTTGCAGTTTATGGCAAAATTAAATAAAAGATTTTTAAACTAAAAACATAAAGAGTTTAATTTTCTTCACATAGTGATATCAACATTTCTTAAATATCTGTCAAGGGTGTCCTAGAATATAATGACAACTTTTTTTTTTTCTTCATTTAAAAATTTGTCATTTTATGCTTTTATACTTATGACAGATATTAAAAAAACTGTTGATATTGCCATGGGATGACAATTAAACTCTATATTTCTACTGGAGCAGTTTTTTCTTTATTTTGTCCTCACTTCACCTATATTATCACCCTAAGAACTATTACTAAGATGGAATCACCCGCATATTATATACAAGATAACTCCCGAACCAGAAAACGTATGGAAGTTCAGTTTTATTTCATTCTTCAGTTGGAAACATAAAATAGTGTTAGTAAATCTTTACTCAGCCAAAAAACCAAGTGTTGATAAATCTTAAATCAGACAGAAACACAAATGATCCTTCGCTCAGTCAGAAAACAGAGTGTTAATAAACCCTCACTGAGCCGGAAAACCAACTTGGCACCATTTCTTTATTTTGCTTTACGATTTTACCTGCTTTGTTGGCGTAGTTAGCTAATGCGCTAGTTTTGTGTTGAGCTAGACTGCCTAGGATGGGGATATCGATGTTCGAATCTCGGTTGGGTAAGCTGGGGTGGTTTTTCCTAAATGGTTTTCCACTCTCCTTTCATTAAAATACGGGTTCACTTCCTCTAAATTCAACCTTATAAATTTCTAACTCATTAGTGTAATTAGTACTTAAGCGTATAACCCAAACGGGTAGTAAGACGTGGCGCTAAATAAATAATTTAAAAAATTAATGCTTTAAGATCTCAAAGTCTAGCGTGTCAGTGAATGTTTGGCAACAAGGTGACATCCCCCAAATACTCATACCTCTTTTGGTCCTACTAACCCCTGTTATCCCCTTTTCCTCAATCCTAAGATTTGTAACTCCATTTTCCTTATTTCTCCCTTATTTTTCACTCGCTACTTCTCTTAATGTAAAATTTACTTTTGGAACTCATTTATTTGACTTTTAAATTGAGGGCTGAAAAAGTTTTGTGATTGAGAAGTATTACACAAGGTAAACTTTGGTGGTAGTTATTAGAATTATTGCCTTACCAAACGTTGATGTATTTGAGTTGAACGTTAAACTAACGTCAAGTTGAGCTAACACGATACGAATTAATATTTTATGAGAAAAGTTTTATAGAAACCAATATTATAAGCAAACTTAAGTTTAATTCAAGAAATGTATAGTGGCCTTTTTTTCTGTATTAATCTTTAAGAGTTTTTTAAGCTCTTTGTTTAATTTCCATTAAAGAGATAAATATTAATGATTTTATCTAAGGATGTAGGAATGAAGAGAATAATTAGTAGGAAATATACTTGTACGCATTTTGAACAAAGGTGAAAACAGTATGTCGTGGGCAAATAAACACTTTTCTAGTGAACATGCTTGGTATTCGAACTCGAGTCTCACACCTTTCGGGTTGTATTCAGACACGACTGTCAAATACACTTGAGTTAACTACCTTCACCCATAAAATTTTAATTAGTTACATATATTTGTTTAGGGGATAAATAAAGTCACATTTAAAAAAATAAACGATTTGTTTATTTTTGTGTATTTATTTTTCAAAAAACGAAAATTCTGTGGATTCAGTTTGAAAAGTGGAAACACATTTTTTTTATTATGCAAAGTAGATAGTAATAATTTTACCAAATTTTAAGTATAATTTTGTCAAATTTTATGTACAATTTTAAAAATAAACATATTTTTAGATCTACGACCCTACGAAAACCATGGTAAGACAAAAAATAATCTAGCTAAGTACGCCCCAACAAGAACTCGGATTCCAAACTTTCAATCATCAGCCAACCAGACAAGACGAGACTGAAGCCTATCTCTGAGTGTCCATTTGTACGGGTTATTTTTAGATAACTTTTCTTAAGGTGGGAATCTAAGGAACACAAGTTAAGGATGGTGTTTTTACGGTTTTCATATCAAAACACTTTTTTTTTATCAAAGTAAACCAAATATTGCTCGCGTATAATTATGGAGTTTAATTTTCTTCACATGATGATATAAACAGTTTTTGAATATCTGTCAAGGGTGCCCTGCAATTTAATCTAAAAAAAATTCTCTTCATTTAAAATGTTTCTCATCTAATGCCGTTATGCTCATTACATATATTCAAAAACTATTGAAAATATGTTGTAAAGAAAATTAAACTACATTTTTCTACAGGGGTAGTATTTTAATTACTTGGGACAAAAAAGTGTTGCTATAAAAACTACAAAAGCACTGCCCTTAACTTACGCTATTTAAATCTACACCTTAATACCCATCAAGGTGAATAGTTAGGTAGGGTAGAGATAACGATTCTGAATTTTCTAATCAATTTAACCTATGGTGGTCGTAGCCCTATTTAAGTGTTTAAAACTTTTAAAATGTGTAATTTGAACAAGAATCGATAAATGGCTATCGCTTAATAAAATTAGTCCAAAATCAGGGTTTAATCAGCTTGAAGCGCTTTCGTTTAAGGGCAACGCCCTCTTGAAGAAAAAACTAATTTCTATGCTACTATATTATTTTTAGTATAATGGATTTTCTGGTGTTGTAAAGCAGAATTTAAAAAATACTAACACAACCTCTAAAAATATTACTAAGAACAAGATTAAAATATTTAGATAATTAATTGATCAAGGCTTATGTCCCTTTTACCTTAAAATCGATGTTTAGAAAATTTACAGGAAACACTATTAAATATGAGCTAGTTTAATCTTTTCGACGAATTTATTAAATTCGTATAACTCGAAAAGTGTGGCTGTTAGTAGAAGAGAGCCCTGATGGCACGTTTTGTCTCCATTCTCGCTTTTACTCCTCATATGTTGTGGGGTATATGAGCTTCTGCAATACGTCTAGTTAGTGAAAACGAACCCATTTACCCCCACCATGTAATTTTAAATTTTTATTCAATTATTCTGCTATTTATAGGGAAATAAATACAAAATTAACTACAGATATACACATAGTTTCTAATAAATTTATAGTATGAAACCCACATGTAAAATACTATAAAAAGCAAACTATATAATTTTATTTAAAAAACGAGTCACGTTAGGAAGAAAATGTTCGAAAAAAGTTTTACTAAACCACCCCTGAGAAATTTTTCCTCATTAAAAACAAATATATCTTCTTGTCAATCACAATAAACATTATTTATTAGGTATGTGAATTTTAAACAAAATTGTACAAATATTTTAAATCCATTTCAAATTTTGAAAAATAATGTGTTTATAAGCTACCATTAAATTAATTTAATTTGTAGGAATAAAAACGTATTCTTATTTAACAAGAGAAATTGTTTCCATATACAAATTTTAAGCTCAATCCTAAAGTTCAATTTCAAAAAATTTCAAATTTTCTACAGTTGGTCGTAAGTCAACTACCTACAATTTAATTTACTAATTTTGAACCAACGCACTGAAGGTAATTTTTTTTAATATTCAAATTTAAAAAATATATATATTTCCCCAAAAAACAAGTATACAATTTTATTTGTCATGTTAAACATTCCCTATATATTTAAAAGAAATTATCTAGAGCTATTTTAAAAATATATCGAATTTTTGAATCTTAGACTATATACAAAGTATTCATTGTTATTTTGGAATTCAAACACTCCCTGGAAATCTAATTTAAACCAAAATTGTCAAAGTTATTTTCGAAAACTTTGGAAATAAAATATTATCAGTAAACTACCCCCAATTTCCGGGCTAGGGTCAAAATCAAGCATAATATTGGGTATCGCCCTATAACATCTAGATATCAAGTTTGAACAAAATCCATCAAACCGTTCTATATCCATAGCTAAGAACAGACATATAGACAGACAGAATTGTAAAATCCAATATTTTAAGCTCGGACACGCTTAAAACTAAAGATTTGTCATAATCTTGAGGTCGAAAATGTGCACAGTCCCAATACTTTCTATTAATATGATAAAGTAACATAGAATGGATATGAGTAAATACGATTTACCATATTTAAAAAGAAAATTAATTTCTTAAACAATCATTTGAAATTTAAAAATAAACTATTAAATTGAACCCAATTTATTTGATGTGAGATGAAGAATACATAAAAACCTTACTTTGACAAGTCTTCTGGTGTTGGCATAGTCTTGTTTCTAGTCTCCCGGTTAATCGTGTGGGATGGGTTCGTAAAATCACAGTCTGCCACACTTTGCGTGTGAGTTTGCCCTATTCTCGACAGAAGACGTGTCGAGTTTACCAAATAGACCCCTCCACGCACCCCAAAATGGGGATGAAACATCGCCTTGAATGGACCAGAGCGGGATGACGGTTCTTCTCCTCCTTAAGACAGATTGCACGACCACCCATTGGGGATGCTACTGAGACCACTAATGTGTTGCAGAAAAAAACAACATAACATTACACATGACACCGTCATTTGTTAACTTGGGCGAGGACTCCTACTGTTAGGGAAGTGTCAATAGCGTCCTTATAGTATACTCTAACCTAATGTTACCTAACGGGTGGTCCGCAAAGAGACATGGGCTTGTTTCTATCTGTCCGTGAAAATGTTATTAAATGTAGCTTTAATTGTACTTAGGAAGGAGTGTGGAAATAACTTACGCTATAGTATTAGTAGCTTGAAAGCTAATTGCTGCACTTAAAAAAAGTACGCCACCTATCCCTATCTTGAGCTAGCTATATCCAGTAACGTCATTGAGCCCTATTCCTCTACTGACCTAGTGATATCCGGTCCACTTTACACTCTATTCCTATCTTGAACTGGTTTTATAAATTACACCTCATTACACCGTATCCCTATCTTGAGCTAGTTCTACCCAGTCCACCTCATTACACCCTATCCCTATCTTAAGGTAGTTCTTGATGATGGGCTCATGTGTAAAATGAGATAGAATCCAAATCAATTATCAGAAATAAAACTGTTACTATAACTCCTTTGAATAGGTCATTAGCTAGAGAAAAAGTTGGCAAAAATCTATAAGCGTGAACTGTTTGGGAAACAAAGTCCATAATCAAGATTTTTATCCAAATTAGGCATGTGTCTTAATACAAAAAAAGTTGTTTTTCTTTGTATGACAACTCGGGACTTTCTGGAACCAAATAATTATATTTTTCCTAAGGAAGAACACTTGCTGCTAAGTAAACATTACGAGTACAGTCATCATCTATACTAACAAAATGGCAAAATAAATAAAGCAGAAAATAGGGAGATAATTAACGAGGATAAGGTGTTAAAAGCTATAAAAGTGTCAAAGAATGGCAAAGCTGCGAGCATAGATGGGATCACAAGTTAAATGTATAAGTTTGGGTGCATGGTACCACTTGCCAGATTGTGTGAGTTGTTCAATGTGAGTTCTGGGATTTCTAATGTTCCTGATATGGCTGGAAGAATGATGTAACTGTTCCTTTGCACAAAGGCAAAGGCAGTAATAATAATTAATGTAAGAATAGTTGTGAGAGTGTTGTTAGATGAGTATAATGCCATATTAATGACTGAAAATGAAAATGAATTGGAGAATGCATTAAATCTCGTTTGAATGTGGTGACTGGTGGAATGAATCTTTGCCAAATGTCTCCAAAAGTATTGTGATAGTTTTTTGATAAGGATGGGTCAGGAAATGATTGTCAGCTTAGTATAAATAGAAAACTGTTAGAACAAGTGAATGATGTTATGTACCTGAGCAGAATGTTCTGTAAAAATTGTCAGGATGGATGTTTAAATTTACAGACGGGTGAGTGCATCTCGGAGAGTAGTTGGATGAATGTGGACTATTGTAAAGAAGGGAGTATTATCGAAAGAGGCAAATATGGCGGTATATAAAAGAGTGTTGACCTCAACATTGTTATATGGATGTGAATCGTGGGTTTGTCAGGAGAAACATAAGTGCAAGGTGGATGCGGTTGGAATAAGATATCTAAGAAATGTATGTGGAAAAGCTCGTATGGACGGATACAGTAATGAATGTGTTCTGAAGGAGTGTAGTTTGAAAGTTAATCCAATACGTCAATGTGAAATAAGCGTCTTGTGTTGGTTTAGGCATGTTGAGAGGATGAGTGTGATTGAGCAACGAAGAAAATATATTAAAAGAATGTGTGCATCAAAAAAGAGGCAGGCAATATAAGATGTGCCTAAATTTTGTAGACGAATGTTTGAAAGAGAGAAACATTAAGAGTTTAAGGAATAAAGAAGCATGTATAACTCGGCGTATGGATGTTGTTGAAAATAAGGGAGTATGCTAGGATAGGGGACTGTGGAGAAAGTTAGGGAGGTTGGATTAAACGAAATTGATGTTTTTTTTAGCTATGTGCACAGTTTCTTGTCCAACCCGTAAGGAAACTGCGTGATTAGGCAAGTATGTATTTAAATCAAATTAATAGAATAAAATTAATCTGAGTTTGTTGAAACCACCTTGTAAACAGAGGACTTCAATTGAAATAAGCAATAGATTGAAACACAAATAAAAGGATTTCTAAGAAAATAGACCCAATAAAAAACTTGTAGATTCTGAACTATTTTAATTTGGAAATGGACGGGAACGAGGAAGGTATAGAGATGTGTGAAGGCAAATCTAACTTTAAGGTTTCCTGGGGAATTTTTCCTCTATTTAAGATGAAAAAATGCATTTGGGACGTTCCAAACTTTAAGGTTTACACTTAAGTTTAATCTTTCTGAGAACGTTAACATCACGTACATTATCAAATGAGTTACAATAAAGCTAAAACAATGAGTCCAGTTATATCCTTACTCCATATCTTCGGTAGAAGAAATGGTGTTAGCTAGTAAAAATTAACATGTATCCATTTGCCAAGCCATTTGATCTGCAAGACCATATTTGGAGTTGTTATTACGTGAAACAATCAAAACAATTTGTTTTGAATTAATTTTGAATAAATATTTTCCTTTAATCGTTTTTACATTATTGAAACACGAACTTGAAAATGACAATTTGGATCTTTTAGGTGGAATCTGTTTTTCACTTAAAAATCCTGTTAAAACGAGATATTCTTAAATATTGCGTTTTCTTCATCAATTAAGATGGTGAACCAGTCGAACCAACGAGGGTTGTTGATGTCATACAAATCGTCTCCGGTTGTATTCGTGAGCTGTTTACAAAATAAAAATGATTTATTTTAAAACAAATACTTTCTATGGCTTTTTACTATGTTATAAAAAAATAATTTATTCATTTTGGTGGTCAGTTATAAAAATATACAAGTGTGAATATAATTCTTTATTATTTCATTAACTAATATATTTTGTTCTTCCAATGAGTTACGAAAGCACCCAGACAACATTAGGCCTACTTAGGGGAGTATTAATAGAAACTTTGACGGTACTTTTAATTGATAGAAAAGTATTACTGAAAAATTATATATTTTTTTCTCTGAATTAGTTGACATTAGCCACTCTCTGCCATTGTTCGCACTAAAGAAACTTCTGCTAGATGTCAGCATCTCCCCTATCGAAGTTAAGAAATACGACATTGCTAGGAGGTTGAATCTATCACTAACGTAGGGGTTACTTGGCCTGCTGTGGACAAGATACGTTAATACTTCAATAATACAATGAAATACTTTACAAATTCAAGTTTATGCGTCAAAGGTAATTGACAAGTGAACTAAAGTATCCATCACAGTTCCTCAAATACAACTATTTTAAACCTTGGATCAGTGCTAGTGAAGTCTGAAGCATTAAGCTCGCAATAGACTGGATTACCGATAAAGTAGAGTACAGGGTTCGAATCATGGTTGAGTGGACAGGGGGAGGGTTTTTCAAAAGTGATTTATCAATCTGGTCTTACCTTCAGCTCTTTTCATTAATTAACGTGCATGCTCTCTATAGATTGTTCCATCTCAATTCAGGCCAAGGATAGTGGGATTAATAACTAATTAAATACAGCCTTCCTTATCCATAGACCCTAGATTAAACCGTTAATATAATTGGTGCTAAGTGTACTAAAACCATGTTAGTTTAGTTTGGTGATTGACCGAAACGCTTCTAAAGGGATGCTCCTTAAATAATTGGGTAGCACATGCACCTCTCTCACAATATATTTCCCCATCCAAAAGATCAATTCAGGTCAACCTCGAGTAGCATGGGCTCTCACAAACCAAATCTCAAAGTACAAAGAAGATGTACAGTTCAACCTTGTGTAGCTTGGACTATATATTACCCAGCCCTAGACTTTACGAAGAATTCAAGCAGGTCATATTCGTGTAGCATGGACCTACCTCAACCCTATACTGTCCGGAGAGTTCAAGCGGGTATTATTTGTGTAGCATGGACCTACCTTAATCCTCTTCTGTCCGGAGAGTTCACACAGGTCAGACTCGTCTAGCATGGACCTACCTCAACCCTCTACTGTCCGGAGAGTACAATCAGGTATTATTTGTGTAACATGGACCTACCTCAACCCTCTACTGTCCAGAGAGTACAATCAGGTATTATTTGTGTAGCATGGACCTACCTCAACCCTCTACTACCGGAGAGTTCAAGAAGGTATTATATGTGTAGCATGAACCTACCTCAACCCTCTACTACCGGAGAGTTCAAGAAGGTATTATCTGTGTAGCATGAACCTACCTTAACCCTCTACTGTCCGGAGAGTTCAAGCAGGTATTATTTGTGTAGCATGAACCTACCTTAATCCTCTTCTGTCCGGAGAGTTCACGCAGGTCAGACTCGTCTAGTATGGATCTACCTCAACCCTCTACTGTCCGGAGAGTTCAATCAGGTATTATTTGTGTAGCATGAACCTACCTCAACCCTCTACTGTCCGGAGAGTTCAAGCAGGTATTATTTGTGTAGCATGAACCTACCTTAACCCTCTACTGTCCGGAGAGTTCAAGCAGGTATTATTTGTGTAGCATGAACCTACCTTAACCCTCTACTGTCCGGAGAGTTCAAGCAGGTATTATTTGTGTAGCATGAACCTACCTTAACCCTCTACTGTCCGGAGAGTTCAAGCAGGTATTATTTGTGTAGCATGAACCTACCTTAACCCTCTACTGTCCGGAGAGTTCAAGCAGGTATTATTTGTGTAGCATGAACCTACCTTAACCCTCTACTGTCCGGAGAGTTCAAGCAGGTATTATTTGTGTAGCATGAACCTACCTTAACCCTCTACTGTCCGGAGAGTTCAAGCAGGTATTATTTGTGTAGCATGAACCTACCTTAACCCTCTACTGTCCGGAGAGTTCAAGCAGGTATTATTTGTGTAGCATGAACCTACCTTAACCCTCTACTGTCCGGAGAGTTCAAGCAGGTATTATTTGTGTAGCATGAACCTACCTTAACCCTCTACTGTCCGGAGAGTTCAAGCAGGTATTATTTGTGTAGCATGAACCTACCTTAACCCTCTACTGTCCGGAGAGTTCAAGCAGGTATTATTTGTGTAGCATGAACCTACCTTAACCCTCTACTGTCCGGAGAGTTCAAGCAGGTATTATTTGTGTAGCATGAACCTACCTTAACCCTCTACTGTCCGGAGAGTTCAAGCAGGTATTATTTGTGTAGCATGAACCTACCTTAATCCTCTCCTGTCCAGAGAGTTCACGCAGGTTGGACTCGTTTAGCATGGACCTACCTCAACCCTCCACTATCCTGGGAATGCGAGCAATGCAGCCTCGTGTAGCACGGACTCTCACACCCCCCCAACCCCCACCTGTCCTGGGAATGCGAGCAGTGCGGCCTCGTGTAGCACGGCCCTCCTTAGTTCCGCTCCACCTGTCAGTTCAGTCGTCCTCTGCTCCGCGCGACAAAGAGTCCTTCTTTTGGGCCCTCGGGGCCCCCCGGGACTGTTGTCAGCTGCCCTCCCGCCCGGCTGGCCCCCGCCGGCCACACCTGGTTCTTCCTAACCTCCGCTCCGCTACCAACTCTCTCCTGTCGGGACATCCCCTCCTCCCTCAGCCCTTGCACCCACCCTTATCATACCTGTCGCTAACCTCCAACATGTTTTATAATAATACTAAGCTCAACGTAGGAAATTTATATTAAGGGTCTAAGATAAATAGCCCGATGAAACAGGATGAAGAGGGTGAATAAAGTCAGGTCACTCTCTGAATGGAGCGCATGGCAAGCGTTTCCACAAACGAGACTGGATACAAAACCTGATTTAAACTCTGAGTTATGGGTGTGCTATATTTCGTAGTGCCTATTGAGACCGGGATAAAAAGATTATGTTAACACTCTTAATCGTGACCATTTTGGGTGTTTACAGTTGTGACTGAGCCACGGAGCACAATACAACTATTTCCTCCGCTACTGGCTGCACGTCACTTTGTCTCCAGAGCAGAGAGTGACTTTAATCCAAATTACCCAACCAGATATTAATTTCTCGATCAACTCAATTCCATTTTATTGGCAATTTTTGTTTTTTTAATCCTTGTCTCTTTAAGATTAACAAAAAAATTATATACAATAGGGGTAGAAAAGGTTCCTTAGGAGCGTTCATCAAATCAGGCCCATCTCAACTCCCGGCTTGCATCTGCGTTTGTGTGCGCGTGCGTTAGGTATGGGAGTAAAAGGGAAAAGAAAAGACC
This sequence comes from Timema douglasi, assembly GCA_901482245.1. Classification (NCBI taxonomy): domain Eukaryota; kingdom Metazoa; phylum Arthropoda; class Insecta; order Phasmatodea; family Timematidae; genus Timema; species Timema douglasi. The sequence continues at coordinate 10,668 of CABEEJ010005440.1, read as the reverse complement.
TACAATATGTCAGAAATGTGTGCAGTTCATTCGTATTTGAATGATTACTCAAAATTTTCCACGATGACGATGGGGGAGAAAGTGACAAAGTTTCTTTTTAATAACTACAGTATGTCCCTATGATGACAGAATTATGATTATTTGTGAATATGTTCTAAAATGCTCAAAAACTGCATTTTTAACAAAGTTTGCATCCAAATATAATTTAATATTTCAACAATGTTCAGTATTTGAAACTTCTATTAACTTTTTATCTCCATTAATGTTTACTTAGAAATGATCCACTTGAAACGGTGTTCGTGTAACATTATGATTTCTAGACGACTGTATCACAGAGTTGATTGGCATGTGATGCACGCTTTCAAGGTGGGGATGTTGATATCACCATGTAACTAAAATTAGACTCTATGTGTCTACTGGAGCAATATTTTATTTATTTTGGCACAAAAAATAAAGTTTTGCCATAAAACTGCAAAAAACACTTTCCTCTTATCGCATCCCCTAAACTCCCACCTTAACCAGCCCAATACCCATTTAAAAAGTTAAAAACAAAACTCCTTGGGATATTTCAGATATTTGAAATATATTTGGTTTTTCTTTTGACGATATTTACTCAAATTATGCTTAAGAATTAAATGTAGGGTGTTTATGATAAATATATACTCGATAAGATATTAGTGAATACCAAGATTAACATTATAATGTATCCTTCGCAACAGAATAAATTCCCACACATTTATATGCTTGCCTTACAATTTATTGAAATGAGAAATTTACATAATGTTGCTGCATTATTTTTGTAACGACTGATTTACTGTCGTGAAATGTCCCACTGTTAGGGGGCCTGAAGCCCCTCAATCTTGATTTAATCTTCCACTAAATTAGGTTTAGATAAGTTTAAAAAAAACTAGGTGAGCTTTTTAGTTTTGGATTTTGTAAAACTGAAATGAGTATCATTTGATATTTTGTATATTCCACTCAGCAATCAGAAATTCTTGAAACAATAATGAAGGTGCAACGTCAAAGGTAGGCAACGTATTCAAACTAAAATATAAGTTTTTTGTAAAAAAAA